>VOPJ01001683.1:55000-148627 GCA_014673585.1 Semibalanus balanoides | reverse complement strand
CTTTCGATCGCCGCCTTGCGCGTCTCGCTGCGGTCATTGGTTCGGAAGATAAGAGGGGGGTAATATTTACCCCCCTCTACGCCGCGCGTTCGGCTGGAGACCCCTACGCCGCGCGGGTTAAGGTCAAAACTAAGGTCAAAGGACGGGGAACTAAATAACTGCCAAAAGTTACGGCTAGATTTTCTTCATTTTTCCACAAGTACAGCTTTGGTCAAACTCTAGCCGCACATATTTAATCACCCAAATCGAATATTAACTTTAAGGTCAAAATCATGGTCTAAGAACGGGGAACTGGATAAGTGCCAAAAGTTAACGCAAGATTTTCTTAATTTTTTCCTCAAATGTGGCTTAAGTCAAACTCTAGCCGCACATAAAAAATCAGCCAAATCGGTCATCAACTCCAAGGTCAAAATCAAGGTCAAACGACGGGGAACTGCATAATTACCAAAAATTACCGCTCGATTTTCTTCATTTTTTCCACAAATATAGCTTAAGTCGAACACTAGCCGCACACAACAAATAAGCTAAAAAAAAAAAAAATCGAGCGGTAACTTTTGGCACTTATCCAGTTTCCGTCCTTTGACCTTGAAGTTGATGTTTTATTTAGCTTATTTGTTGTGTGCGGCTATGTTCGACTTAAGCTATATTTGTGGAAAAAATGAAGAAAATCGAGCGGTAACTTTTGGTACTTATCCAGTTCCCCGTCGTTTGACCTTGATTTTGACCTTGGAGTTAATGACCGATTTGTCTGATTTTTTATATGCGGCTAGAGTTTGACCTAAGCTGTACTTGTGGAAAAAATGAAGAAAATCTAGCCATAACTTTTGGCAGTTATTTAGTTCCCCGTCCTTTAACATTGATTTTGACCTTGAAGGAGACGTGCTAGAGCAAAATAAATATCAGATTCGTGCTTCTCGTGGTCTATTGACCATTTCTTAAGTCATTTACAGAGGAATCGGTGCTCTGCGCTTAAATAGTCGCTGAAAAGGTCATTTTATTTGACCTTGATTTTGACCTTGAAGTTGATGTTTGATTTGGCTGATTTTGTATGTGCTGCTAGTGTTCGACTTAAGCTACATTTGTGGTAAAAATGAAGAAAATGGAGCGGTAACTTTTGGCACTTATCCAGTTACCCGTCGTTTGACCTTGAAGTTGATGATCGATTTGGCTGACTTTTCATGTGCGGCTAGAGTTTGACTCAATCTATATTTGTGGAAAAAATGAAGAAAATCGATCGGTAACTTTTGGCACTTATCTAGTTCCAAGTCCTTTGACCTTGAAGTTGATGTTCGATTAAGCTAATTTGTTGTGTGCGGCTAGTGTTCGACTTAAGCTACATTTGTGGAAAAAATGAAGCAAATCGAGCAGTAACTTTTGGTACTTATCCAGTTCCCCGTCGTTTGACCTTGAAGTTGATGATCGATTTGGCTGATTTTTTAAGTGCAGCTAGAGTTTGACTTAAAGGGAGAGTGCCACCTTGCGGGCCGATATCGGTTTTTTGGTGTGTATCGGTATCCAGGGGTGGAACTTTATATCTCCTGGGGAGTGCCCGAGCACCCCCCAATGATTTCAAATTTTTAACATTAGGCCTATGGCGTTGCATGGTAAGAACTGAGTTCAAATCTATAAAATTAACATTAGAGCCCCCCCCCCCGAGCGATTTCATAAAGTTCCGCTCGTGTCGGTATCGGTCATGAATTTAGCGCTGTGCACAATCGGGGCAAACAATATGGAGTGAGAAAAAAAAATGTTTTGCCGATACATTGCTTTAGGGCATGTTTGAGCGAGAGCATACATGACAATTAATTCCCAGCATTCATTTAAGCTGCTTTTTAGAAATCCTCCCGAGGTGGCACTATCCCTTTAAGCTACATTTGAGGAAAAAATGAAGACGATCGAGCGGTAACTTTTGGCACTTATCCAGTTCCCCGTCCTTTGACCTTGATTTTGACCTTGAAGTTGATGTTCGATTTAGCTATTTTTTGTGTGGCTAGAGTTTGACTCAAGCTAAATTTGTGGAAAAAATACCGAAAATCGAGCGGTAACTTTTGGCAGTTATTCAGTTCCCCGTCCTTTGACCTTGAAGTTGATGACCGATTTGGCAGATTTTTTATGTGAGGCTAGAGTTTGACTTAAGCTACATTTGTGGAAAAAATGAAGAAAATCGTGCGGTAACTTTTGGCACTTATCCAGTTCCCCGTCCTTTGACCTTGAAGTTGATGACCGATTTGGCTGATTTTTTATGTGCGGCTGAGTGTGACTTAAGCTACATTTGTGGAAAAGTTGAGGAAAATCGAGCGGTAACTTTTGGCACTTATCCAGTTCCCCGTCCTTTGACCTTGAAGGAGACGTGGTAGAGCAAAATAAATATCAGATTCGTGCTTCTTGTGGTCTAATTGACAACAAAAGTCATTTTCAGAGGAATCGGTGAAAGGCGTCTTTTGACCTTGATTTTGAACTTGAAGGAGACGTGCTAGAGCAAAATAAATATAATCAGATTCGTGCTTCTCGTGGTCTTAATTTACCACATATGTCATTTACCAGAGGAATCGGTGCTCGGCGCTGAATAAGTCGCTGAATAAGTTGCTAACTTCACGGAAATAGAAAAGGCACGGGTTTACGTGTTTTATTTTTTTCGGCTCTAACCAGGAAGCATTTATTTGCGTGGAAGTTTGAACGTGATTTTGGTATACTTAGACACATTTTCAAGCTTTAAGAATAAAATCTGCAAATGCAACTTAGCCTCGTGTACCAAACTGCATTGCCACCTCCAATAAAGTGGAAAAGGTCTTATGATCCCTTAATTGAAATATCTTTCGGTAGGAATGTTTATATTCAAAATGCACTGGCGGATCGAAGGGTGAGGGGGCATCAGGGGCAAATGTCCCCCAAAAACCGCCTGAAATCGGCGCAAATTTACACATTTCCTGATGTAGAATGACATCTACGCAACTTTTACTAGGGAAAGTTTATTTTAAGACGTCTAGCAATGCATAAGGGAGCGAAATCCGATGACTTTTTATTTTATTTTTATTTTGATGAACTTTTTCGGGGTGATGCCCCCCCTGGCGCCAAAAACTAAATCCTAGATCCGCCAAAGTCAAAATGTGATCAATATACAAAATATTTTGGTCTTGTCAGTCGATTTCAAGTAATAATTCCCATTTTGAAGTGGTATGCCGTAGATTTCCATTTAAATCCTAATACATACCGATATGAATACAAACTGTTTTACAAACATCAGCGATCATGAATACGTGGCAGTTCAGGCAACCATGACAAAATGACAATGAAATGTTCAAATTCATGCACTGAATGAAGTAAACGGAGGTCATCGAAACTGAAACAAATAAATCATCAAAATAGTTTCATGAGTGGCGGCCGATGCCAATGCAACTGTCGACTTTTATATAATGCCTTTAGCATAGTACTTTTGAGACTGTGCTTTTTAGTTAATACATATGCAAACGGGTACAATATACAGGTACACTAAGGACAGCCCAATATGGCCTGATTGACATATTCATAACTATATTAAACATACTACACTTACCAGAAGCATAACTTTTATGAAAGGATTAGCAAAAGGTAGTGTCAGTCTGCACCACCGATGAGATGAACGTTGACAATGATACAAACTCGATCACAAAGGGCTCTTCTGAACATAGTAGACACATCATGCACAACATGGCCATCTGCAATGCAGCTTGCGTCAGATAAGCAGTAAGCACAAACTAAACACCAAAAACACAAAGGCGCGCTGATTTGTCCTTTCTACTCGAGTTCGAACACCTGTCCCTCTGTGTAGCCCTCCATGTCTGCGCAGTCCACAGCAACTTGCTCTGTGTCGTCCCTCTTCTTCTTGAGAGGCCTTCCGCGCTTACGTTTCGCCTCAGCAATGCCCTGTACTGAGTCCCACGCGGACTGGGGCAGCGTGAACAGGCCGAACGCCGAACCGATGGCCAGCACGTGCTCACACAGCTTACTGGAGAAGTAGCTAGGGCACGAGCAACGCATGCGCGCCAAGTCTGACTTGTTGCCCGTGTCCTCGACCTTCCAAAGCGACATTCTGGCCTCCATGAACTCGTCGAACGACTTGACATTTCCCTGCATCTTGCTCTCGAAGGCGTCCACTTCGTCGACGGAGGCCGCCGTCCGGTCCCCGGTCGGGACGTAGATGGCAGAGTGGACGTCACCATGGTCTTCTGCTCGCTCTGCAAGTCGAACTGCGTCCGCCAGGAGCGCCTTGTCCGGCTGCACGCTGCGCTGCAGCTCTCCAGCCTCGCTCGCCTCGACGGACCATCCCAGCACCAGCTCGAGGGCCAGGGTGAGATAGCGCTCCACCGGCAGGCGTTCTCTCAGCGTGTGACGGCTCTTCACGGCGTTGACGGCGAGCATCAAGCTCTTGTTCGAGCTAAACGACGCGACGTCGAAGCCCTCGTACCACCCGGGGTTGCGCTTTACGAACTGCTCTTCAAACATGCTTGGGACGTCAGACGTCGGCAGCAGCTCGCGCCACTTCTCCAACATGAGCTTGGCAGCCAGCTCAAACTGCTCCTTGCTACAGGAGAGGCGCAGGTTGCTGAAGTCCTTTTCACACGCATCCCGGGCCTCTTTGTCCACGTTCTTGAGAAGGGCGACCATCTCCTTCTTGACTTGCAGCCAGCACAGCCGCCTTGCAGCACTGGGAAATACCTCCTCCACAGCTTCGGTCAGGTTAGGGTCATTGTGTCCAATGACACAGCCCGGCAGAAAATCTGATCCTGACCCAGCCTCTGCGCACCTCTTCAGCATCTTCAACAGCTGTGAATAGTTGGCCTTCGTCTTCTGGGACATCACTGCAAAAAATACGGGGAAGAACTGGCCACTTGCGTCAGTCACGCCGACAAACAGGACCAAGGCGTCGAACCACTTCATGCTATAGGACGCATCCAAGTTGATCGTTGTTGCCTGAGCAGCGAACTTCAAGAGCCTTTTAGAGCTCAGAATAAAGCGGAACTGACGCGTTTGGACATCCACATTGTGATCGAAGACATAAACACGGTCAATATCTCCGTCAAGAGCGGCGGTCGGCTGGCTGATCGAATGCTCAGTGCACCACTCATTCAATTCATTCAATTCACCCAAGGACAGATTTGGCGTGGAGTCTCCGGCACTCCTTAATCTACTCAAGAAGTTAGAGAGCTGGTTGAGCTTGCAGTTCCCCAAGCCCCGTTTGTCGAGAGCGGCTTTGATCAGCCTCGGTTTCCTGAGACCTGAGTCCCATAGTCTCTGCACTTCCTGAAACGAGAGAACAATCGACATCATAATCCATCCTCAAGGATAAACCTCGGCTATCTGACTAGCTTCACAGGTAAGGATACTGGATATTGGTAACGACCGACTAAAAACTGACTTTTCAAGACCATGTTTCTTGACTACTCACACAGGAGCAGGAAGGACCGACGATTTATCGATAACAACCACAAACATTCACCAATATGCTGTGTTAGACTGAGTGCACCCCTGCGTCCAGACTGGGTGCGCCCCTGCGTGGGCTGACCTAGGCCCCGCCCGCGGCAGCCGTGCGGTCGGCCAGACTCGCCGGCCAGTGTGTTGTGTTGGTCATGCGGGCTGGGACGTTTGCTCACGCCACATACAGCGTGACATACCTGAACATATGCCAAAGAGAATTCCGAACAATATTATATGTGTGTGGTGTGTGTGTGTGTTGTGTGTGTGTGTTTGTGTGTATGTAAATATATATATATATATATATATATATATATATATATATATATATATTATAATATATAATATATATATATATATATGATATATTATCTGTTGGATTTCCCTAAGCTTAACAGGTACGAGAAAAGTAAGTTGACAGGAGATGACTCCATGAGTCCTAAAATTTGGAGTTCTTCAGCATCTCCTTGGGGTGTTTGGGTGCCTTTCCACTCCTTATTTTCCACACATGCTTCCATAAATTTCACTAAAAAATAAAGGCTCTAATATTAATATATAACTTCAACAATTTATACTTACTAACAAGGGTAAGTATTTATTGCTAACAATCCATTGAAACCCACCACATATAAGCCGAAAGCTTGCACACACATTGTGAAAGCAGGAATGGAAAACTATGAGTGGAAAACTGCCGAACGCTCGAACACTATGTTGGTCTCGATTCCTAGGGCCCTGCACGCATTGGTTTAACTTGATGACTAAAAGCAGCGAACAGAGATATACATTAATGACTGTTGTGAGAGGTACCTGATAATAGGCCACCAGGCTGTGCCCAAATCCGATAATGCCTTGTATTAAAATCTTGTGTTTTGTGTAAATATGATATGACTATAACCATGACATGTGCTCGGATCCCAAAAACGGATCTCGAGATCTGATCTGTGTGATCTGGATCCCGGATCCGCTGGGATCTTAGATCCACCTTTCACAAATTGTCGATGGATCCACTGGGATCACATATATCCGTCTTCAATATTTGCCGACAGGATCCGTCCTGGATCCGACATCGCAGGCACTATTTTGCATTGGGATCCACTGGTATCCCAGATCCACCATTATACATATGTGTATTTTTGGAACCAATTTTTAAAGTAATTGTCAGTACTTTTTCATTCGTTTTGTTTAATGCAACTAGCATGGGTTCATGCCTTTTAGTTCCGATTTTTGTCGATGAAATACTATAAATTGGCATGAATATGCAGAGTCGGGATCCGAGATCCGTTGGCGATCAACAGATCCATTTTCATTGTTTTATAATGAGATCTGTGTGATCAAGAATCCGCTAGCAATATGAAATCGAAAGATCCATTGGGATCCAAGGGATCCACTGTTGTAATGTGTCGTGGGATCCCAGTGATCAACAGGATCCAACATTGCTTTTGTCGAAGAGATCCTCTGGGATCAATAGATCCTACTATTCAGATCCATGAACATTCTGAGTCTATAACTATGATCTGGTTGCAAATATGTGCTAAGTGTGTGATGTTAACCAAGGGGCGTCGCCACGATTATTTTGAGTGTGGGGGGGGGGGCGGACACTGGGTGTGAATCCAGCCCGTCGGTTTGGGGCACTTTTTTGGCAAAAAGGTACCCCATTTTCGTCTCCCCGACTTTGGGCCGGTCACTTTCTTGGTATATAGAGCTAAAAAAGCATAAAAAAAAACGCAAAAAGCGCAATACTTTGTAAACATACATGCTACGGAAATAAACACATATAAGTAGTAATAACGTTAATCTCAAACCGACTCACGGGGGTGTCGCCGAGCTTTGAGTGGGTTGTCAGATGAAAATGACGGAAAAAAACTCCTTTGCAGCATTTCAATATGAATTTCAATGATATAGTAGGCTACTTAATTTAAATCATTAAAGCGCCCGCGGAAATTTTACGGGGCTTGCTGATAAACCCAAAATATAGACGGTGGTGCCTCCGGCCTTAGCCAGATTTTAAGTGGCTAAACCAAATTTGTATAAGTAAACAATGGCGAAACTTGCGCGCTAAAAGCAAGTGAAATTTTCCAGTTTGTTTACTGCGGATAGCTCGGATTTTGACCGCTCAAAGCATTTAACCCGCGCCCCGCTGGGGGGGCATAATTCTGGCCCCTCCCGGATTTTCTCAAATAACACAAAACCATGGGAAGATACCGAACATGAAACTTTCAAAGTAACCTATCCTACATCAATTTGACATCTTCTCCAAAATTTTTGATGAAATTAATAAATAAATTTGGAAGAATCACTTTTGATGAACGTCAATGTCCATGTGGCCAATTTTTGGTGGAAAAACGATGAATGTTGGAAAATTCGTAGAAAATGGAGGTGTAAAGCAAATCAAAAAAAAAAAAACACCGTAGGTAGGAAAATTTGCATTGTCTTCAAAAAGGCTATCTCAGATTTGCAAAATTTTGAGTTTTTTTGACCCATAAAATTAAAAAAATTGACTTTTTGAGAAAAAATTCTCACAAAACAAAAAATTACAAAAAAATAATTTAAAAAACTGGATAATATGTTAAGGAGAACTAAGTATATAAGCAAAACCCAAAACAAATTTCATAAGCAATATCGTAAATTTTTGCTGACTTATGTCCCCCCAGAGTGTTAAGTTATCATGACGTCATTTTTGCAAAAAAAAACTTTTTTTTTTTAAACCTTTTTTGACCAGATAGAGACAAATAAATATCACAGCGATGTTTTTTTCTGAAGAACAAAACTGGAGCTATAAAAATGTTATGTTTGTTAAAAATTCAATTTAAACAATTTGACCTCATTTTGACCTGACCTTGGACCTTTCACGGTGTCAGATTGGACAAATGGCTTCTATTATTCGAATTAAACGGTGTAAAACATATAACCCATTAAAACATAATGTCGCAATGACCGTATAACCTCCTTTGCATCAGTGACCCTTTGTGAACCCGTAAGTGACCTTGACCTTGCTTTAAAATTCCCTTTTGCATTAATGCAGGACGTTTCGTTTATAGAACCTTTGAGAGCACTTTGAGCTCCATTAGTTACAATCTAAGGCTTTTGGATAGAAATATTGGCCCAAAACTAAAATATCCACCATCTTTGGAACTTTTACCTGGACCTTGACCTGACATGTGACCTTATACGAAAATTTCACGTAATGCTTTTGGTGCGTTCAATGAGACACTTTTCGATTGCCGTATTGCGGTCTCGCTACGGGTCATTGTTCAGAAGATAAGGAGGGGGGGGACAGAATCTGGCCCCCCCCCCAAGCGGTGGCGCGTTTCGGGCTGGATACCCCAGCGGGCCGCGGGTTAAGTTAAGTCATTTTGACGAATATTGTTATTTTTGCTGAAAATCATTGTGTAACCTAATGCCATACAATACATTCGGATTCATTATGTACCAACAATTTTTTTTAAGAACGCGTCTTTTATCCATATTTATTTTCAACCACGATAAAACACGTGGAGAAGAAAAAGACTTAAGAGGAAATGTGGTAGGGACAAAAGGCACATAACAAACGGAACACTTATTTTTTTATTAGGAAACATTACACAAAAGTTGGTGCGTAAAACACGAACCAACAGCTACATTTTCGCGCCATGCCTCGTGTCTTCTGCTTCGAACGCCTGGTTAACATAGCCGCGAGTCATGGGGGGGGGGGGGGGGGTAAAGCCCCCTGAGGATATCTGAAATTAATCTAACGAAAGAAAGGGCAGCCTATCAAACGATGTAGCTATCAACGCCAAAGCGTTAGTAACCCTGACCGGGCATTCTTTTCACACCCTTGTACATTTAAAAAAAAAAAATGCGTGCAAATTTTTTTTTTTAGATAAAGCTAGAGTTAGTGACGTCACTACAGACAACGTTTGAACAACCACCAAAATCAGCTAAACTTTAGGAGAACTGTACGAAATGTCATGTTATCGACAAAATGGAATCCGAAAAAAGACGAAGATAGCAAACTGTCAAGGTCTAACAATATGGCTATCAATATTTTTTAAAAAGTGATTTTTGACCCATTTTTTCCCTAATTTTTTTTTTGAAAAAACGACAAAAGTCAAAAACTTTTTAAAAAATATTCAAGAAAAGCGGAATATGATGTAAAATAACTTTACATATTCACAACAACTATCCAAATTTCAAAAGATATATGGAATTTTCGACTGAGTGATGAAAATCTAAGGTAATGGGTAATCGCGAACGGATCGCTTTTACGTAGCATAATCAAATTTTGAAATTTCATTTTTTGTCCTTTTTTGACCAGATACGAAGACGAAATAAAGAGCAGCACTGTATTTTTCTGAGACAAAACCGGCCTAGATAAAAATTGTATTGATTTACTATAATTTATATCATTTCAAATTTTGGGACCCATTGTGACATGACTTTTGACCTTTACTTGACCTTCCAATTTCACGTCCTTAAAACATCAGGTGGGTAAAATGAGTATCAATTTCGTGTCCTTACAACGTAAAACTAAGTATTGTACAACATGGTGTGTTTGCAACTGACTTTCGTATAATTTTTTGGCATAGTGACCGTATGTGAACCTGACCCTTGACCTTGAAATTTGCAAAAAATCTCCCCGATTAGCTCATTCTGGAGATGTGTGTCATACCATTTGAGAGCATTCTGGGTGATCATGGTTGCAACCAACTTGGCTTCGATGGCGAAATATGGGTCCTATAAAATTTTGGTCTTAAATTTTTGACCTTTGACCTGACCTTGTGACATCTCACCCACTGACCTCTGATCAGTCGCGATTCGTCTGATTGGTTCCGAAGATACAAGGGGGGGGGGCTAAAAAAGCCCCCCAGTGACTCGTGTTACAGAAATACCCCAGTGACTCCCGGGTTAAATTGCAGCCAAATTCCCTTCAAAAGGGAAAAAAAGGTAAAAGGGGGAAAAAGGCTGAGCACAAAAACTGGAGGGGATAATCCCCCCGCCTAACGGCTGGGGGGACGGTGTCCCCCCGTCCCCCCTGTGGCGACGCCCCTGATGTTAACACAGTATGAAATAATACCTGTTTTGTCTCTGTAGACAGTCCCCATATGGTGGGAGTCGACGGATGGACATGGACCTTCCCATTGAATGATATCTCAACGACTTCACTGCTATTTGGATACATCACTTGCAACTCTGCTTTGCAGCCATTCACACTGCATTGGTAGGACCGCTTCAAGGCCAGTTTTGGTTACGTTGGATCTTCTTCTTGGCCCATCTCGCTGGAGCAATCTTCTCTTCTGAAAAATTGGAACAAAGTGACAATGAGGGTAAATATAAGGGTCCAGATAATTGTATATCTAAAATATATGTGAGCCAATGTGACATGAAGCACAAGATCTCAAGGAAGGTCAGGGGCGTCGTCAGGATTTTTATCGGGGGGGGGGGTCCAAATGGGATAGAGGGGCCCTCGTAGTCAATGGGGGGGGAGGGGAGCCCACATAACTAAAACAGTACTGTGTTGTACATCCAAGACACACAAGTTTTTGACAATGCAAAATTACATATATATATATATATATTTATATTTATGCAAATTAGGGGGAGGGAAATTTCCAATGATAAAAATCTGAGATAATTATTTTGAAAATAATGCATTTTTCATTTTGTGTTTTTATTTGATAATTGCTTAAACACTCGAACTTCTACGATTTTCAAACATTTGTAATCGTCCGCCAAAAATTGCAAGACAAGACGTTACTAAAATGCCATTTTCTACCAAAGTACTCTACCATTTTCATCGAAATGTTCTGATAAGACGTAAAAATGGTAGAGCATGATGTTCTAAAAGATTGACGTCGCCCGTCGGTATCTGTAATTGTATTCAAGTTATTGAAAACATCCGAGAGTGTGAGAGTGAGAGTGAGAGTGAGAGTGAGAGTGAGAGTGAGAGTGAGAGTCGAGAGTGAGAGTGAGAGTGAGAGTGAGAGTGAAGTGAGAGTGAGAGTGAGAGTGAGAGTGAGAGTGGAGAGTGAGAGTGAGAATGAGAGTGAGAGTGAGAGTGAGAAGTTGAGAGTGAGAGTGAGAGTGAGAGTGAGGAGTGAGAGGTGAGAGTGAGAGTGAGAGTGGAGAGTGAGATGAGAGTACGAGTGAGAGTGCAGAGTGAGAGTGACGAGTGAAGAGTGAGAGTGGAGAGTGAGAGTGGAGAGTCGGAGAGACGAGAGAGAGAGAGAGGACGAGAGAGAGAAGAACGAGAGGAGAGAAGAGAGAGGGAGAGCAGAGAAGAGAGAGAGAGAGAGAGAGAGAGAGAGAGAGAGAGAGATATATATATATATTTGCCAAGCACGTAGGGCCCTGGCCAAGTGCTCTAGATACTATCTAAAGACAGATCTTCCGACTCTTTAATTAAGAGCCCATGATACCGCGCTTCGCGCGGTTTCGTCGGTCCTCGAAAAGGGCCCGCCGGGCATCCAGGAGGGGCAGGGGGAGGCCGCCTCCGCCCCTCTTGGCTACGTGCCTATTCAGAGATATTTGTGGGTTTCTGGAGCGAAGTTCTAAAACCGGAAATTCTGACCTTTGATGACTCTGATGACCTCCATTTAGACCTGACCTAAAACAAGTACTGACATTTTCGATAGAACTTGACTCTAGCTATCTTACGCCGTTTTGCGCTTGTCGCTACGTAGCGTAGTTTTCGAGATCTCGGGGGGGGGGGAAGGGGCGGAAATCATCCCCTGCAGTTCGTGTTCGGCGCGAACCCCCTGCAGTGCGCGGGTTAAGGAGAATATTGTCTGAAGCATTTTTGCAAGGTCACGGTGAAGGTCAACTTTGTCCGCCCATATCGACAGGAATTTATGGCATAATATAAATTTGTAACACATCGCTATATTGATCAGCTACACTAGAGGGTGGAACTGCAAGATTTTAAACTTTTCCCAAATTTCGAAACTTTTACATATTTGTCAATTTCCTAACTTTTTGGCGACATGTAGAACAACAAAACTCTGACATTAACCATCAAAACGTAATGAGTAATCATTCTTATCAATTATCTATCAAATACATAAATTAAATCAATGTGGTTCTATCTATAAGTACCACGCCCAATTTTCATTTTATGTGCTATTTGTATGATTTTTGCTCCTGACTGGGATGGCCTGCGGCCGGTGGCAGCGGTCGCACTCAAGGCCAGGTGAGTCAAGTGAGCGGGGGCGGACCGTGTCCAGGTAGGGTATGTCGGGCCACGTAAAACTTTCGTTTCTAAATTCTGCGACAACAGGAATTGCGGCGATCGGGTGGTGAGGTCAGGACACGCAACAAGCTCTGCTTTAGCGCGGGTCCTGACCTCGGAAAGCCATCCATACAAAACATTCGGACTAAATTTATTTTTAAAAATGCTATTGGACTGTAAGCTATGTTAATATTTTTGTCATACCTATTTTTCAAGGTAATTTAAGTCTACTTTTATAGACATTTGTGGTAAAATTACCTTATCCGGTATTTTTGCTGCTGTGATATTTTACCTCAATCCAGGAACGTAGCCAGGGTTTTTATCAGGGAGGGAGGGGGGGACATGTCAGAAATAAATCAGTTTTTGCTCCTCAGACATGTGTTGTTGACCGAGGGGAGGGGGGGTAGCAGTGTCCCAAAATGTGTCGATTTGGGTGCGGGATACACGCAGAACTGGTGAATACTTTTGCCACTCTGCATCTCTCCATTTTTAGAAATGAATTTTCACTCCAAATTATGAATCGTAATATTCCCGACTTCCCATATCAATAAATATTGACTAAAAATACATTATTTCAATGAAAACCACTGCTTTTCATATTCAAAACAGGAAACAATATCGTACCATTTCTACATCATTTTTCACTCTCATGGTCCTTTAGGGCTCGAATTTTCCACTCTGACACCCAAGCCGAAATGGAATCTTGGGACACTGGGGGTAGGGTCGTCAGAGAATCCCATCCTATCTAATGTAAATTTATTTTACTCAGGAGGGGGCCATGGCCCCTGTGGACCCTCTGGCTGCGTCCCTGCCTCAATCTGTGCTTTTTCACATGAATCTGTAGTATTCAACTAAAACCAGTGAATTTTGTGAAGTAGATACCGTAAAACGGGGTGTTAAGGGACAGTTTTGAGTGTTTTTGTAATATAACTAAATATATGCAAAAGCTGCAGAAATAAAAGGTGACTGCTATTTTTTGACCACTTTACTGCTCTCCATGGCCGACAGGTGAAACGTCCAGAAAAGTGTACCCTGACTTTGTTCTATATGTTTTTTCTTCTGTTTCCCTTACACAACAATGCGGGGTGTTAAGGGACACCTATGGTTTTTCCAAAACAGTTCCTTGCATGATCACAATGGGAGCGTGAAAGGAACCGAAATGTGTCTGAAAAAAGTCTGTATTTTCCCTCACCAAACAAACCAGGTTTGAACAGCACAAGGCTCTCCTGCTCTCACTGTTTATAACATACAAGGTAAAATGATCAAATGGTGAGTTATGCAACAAATTTGATGGTTTTTGTTTAATAACTCAAGATGTATTAGCAACACAAATGTAATGTGTCTGTCATTTTGTGAGGAATTAAGTACTCTGATTGGATGTCAAGTGAAACGTCCAGAAAAGTGTACCTGTATTTTTTTTCTTTTGTGTCCCTTAGCACCCCACTTTCATCTTAAAATTTACAGCGATCTGGAAAAAGAGGAAATGGGCTCAGAAGGAATGTGTGGATATTTGGCATTTGTTTACGGAAACATGTACAATATTGTGGCAATTCACTGGAACACACACTTTGTTCTGCACATTTGATGGTCTGTGGCACACAACATTTTGGAGAGGTTAATATTTTATTAAATTGTTGGATCATTTTTAAAATTAGTTTCTAATTAAAGGGAATGTTTCACATTAACATTATATTTGAGTTGAGATGGCCGTTTTGCTGGATTTGCATTGAAATTCAAGTAGTGTAGAAGTTAAAAACAACCCCACAGAGGTCCCAAATCGAGAAGTAAATTAGTTGGTGTTGACATCTGCTCAATAATAAGGGCCCAATGTATTTAGTACGGCCGTCTTAAAGCCGATGTGTCATCTCGCTTTTATCAAATGTTGATGAAGAGTAGACTTGTTTTACATTTGGCTATAACATTAGCCATACACTAGTCATAGCATATGAAGACGTGAAGTTTTCTCTATTCCCAAAATTCCTTCATAACTGACGTCATCAGCGCAAATACTAAAAACTGTTTTTCATGACAATTGAGCAACTGTTTGTGAGGAAGCAAATTCAGAATCGGTGTTTCGGCATGCAATTCTTCCTATTTTGCACCACAAGCGGCGCACATTGGACAACTTTCAAAGAAGTGAAACATTCCCTTTAAGCTATCTGTAAGAAAAATAAGATCAATATGCCAAATAGTCAGGAATGAAAAAATGTTTGGTATCACGCCAAAACTTGCGATGTACATCTTCAAATTCAGGAGAATAACAGACTTGAACTTTTTCCCATGTGGCTGTCCCTTAACCCGCGCCGGGCCGGGGGGGTGTTTAGACACCCCCCCTCAGGTTTTTCCTGGATATCGGGAAAACGGCGCGCGGTAGCGCCGCCAATTGTTCAGTACTGTTTCGATCATTTTTTGTCCAGCTTCAAGAACAAAGTTTTTGACAATATGTCATGTCAGGGTCAGGTCACAAGGCTAGGTCAAGTGACCGCCCACCTCCCCAAAAAAGTTTGCGTTTCACCAAAGCCAAACAGTTTTCAGCGGATGGTTCCGTACTTACAGGGTTTCATAAGAGCAATCGACTATCTAAAGTTTGTATATCTCGGATTTTCGATATCGGTGACCTTAAGGTCAGGTCAATTTCCTGACCTCTCCCATTATAAGTGAATGGGAAAATAAACAGATGCTTCTTATCTGAAAGTAATGCATTGGATCAGGCTGATTCAATTTAGAATCATGTTTTTTTTAGCTCAGTCTGAATGACCTGTAGGTGCGATTGTTTCTAAAAGATCTCTACACAGTGGTCATCTGAGGGTATGCAAGTCAATGCATTTGCTATTAAATTCTGATATAAATGAAGATAAAGACTAGCGATGACACCACTGTATTTGTATCGTCTGTTCCGCGTCGCCCCATATGCAACATGACTATCTGGGTCCACGAAATGACCTTGACCTGGAGGTCAAAATTTGAAGTTGACCTTACGAGGTCATCAGCATATGTTTCAAAAAGCGTCTTGATGAGAGGACACGATAGTGTTAAATTGAGTTTATGTGTCATTTTTTAAAATAAAAATGCTATTTTAGCGCAAAAACATATTTTAACCAAAAACTGCATTTTTGACATTTGATGACCTCTGGAGACTAAACGTATTGATCTGAGCTCAAATTTGATTGGGACCTGGTGCGATTGCACAAATTTACAATCAGCTATCTAATACTTCTTTACTTGATTACTCCTAGCTATCATAGTTTCCGAGATATTTGGGGATATCTGGAGATATGTCCTAAATCTGGAAAATTTGACCATTGATGACCTCTGGTGACTCTAATATTGACCTGAGCCAAATTTTCAACGAAATAGTTTCTAAATCCCTTTTGACGAGCTCTCGAACGGTATTTATTGTTTATGTCTAGGTCCCATAGGAGC
This sequence comes from Semibalanus balanoides, assembly GCA_014673585.1. Lineage (NCBI taxonomy): Eukaryota > Metazoa > Arthropoda > Thecostraca > Balanomorpha > Balanidae > Semibalanus > Semibalanus balanoides. Next base: position 132,549 of record VOPJ01001683.1, on the reverse strand, counting down.
TGAGTTAGAAGGGGGGTGTCAAAACACACCCCCCCGGCCCGAGGAAGGTGGCGCCGAGCACCGGCCCGGCACGGGTTAACAACCCGCAGTCCCTTAACACCCCTATTACAGTATATTTTAACAAAAGATCTTCAAAATATGCTTTATATAAGTAATCATCTTGTTTTGTCCACAAGATGGTCTAAGAAGCAGGAGTAGGGCCGCAGCGCAGCAAAATAATGTGAGTGGAGCGTTTGTAACTTGGGTCCCTGTAATCATAAATGCTGCAAAGATTAGGTCAGATTTGATTGTTATTACAATTATTTCCTGCAACACACTGGTCTATGGGGATCGTCTGCAGTGCTGGTTTTATTTAAGGAATATGAGTTTTACCACAGAAGCACTCATATTTGTCACTCTGACACTAGTAGGTAGTAGGTACCAATAAATCGATAAATTTATAATATACCTACTACAAAGTTCCCTGGCACATGCATACATCAGCACCATCTGCATTCTGATAACAAGAAAGGTATACAAGTTCCAGATTGCAAAGCATGGCATCTTCGACGAGATCTCATTGGTGTGGGCGGCCCGCCCACATCCTGGCTGGTGTGGATTTGGTGTCAATTTAGAGAAGCTGGTGCATATTCAATGTGGTGCAGATTCAGTAGGGTGCGGTGCAGACCTGTAATGGTGCTGTGCCAACGCTGTGCTGCAGGCAACAGTCACACAGGGCAGATTAACTTAAACAGCGCTTTACATGCTTTTTCACATTAGGAATAAGCGCTGAAGAAATGTCCTTGCAATTCCTGACCCAATAAAGGTGTTTTACTGGTTTTGATGGTGATGATTGTTTTTTATGGGCACACCAACAACAAAGGCTATTGATGGGTAGTGTGAATCTTTGGCTTGTCTGGTGTGGACTGGAGCAGATTTTCAGCCTGCTTGGTTCGGGTTGGTGGATATTTTTGTCATGGGCTGTTGCACTTTGTCAACACCTGTGCCACACTTTACAGTCCTCATAATGAGGTTAGGTAGCAACCAAAGAATGGAGTTTTACCCTACCCCGACTCTAAAAACAAGCAAAACAAATCAGGCATTTTCAGTTAACTGTATCAAACCTTTTTATTTTGGGATAAGGTGCCTGATGCAACTTTTAGACCATTTTAGCATTTGGATCCCTTAATGCTTGGTCAATAGGTAGGTCCTCAACACTGATACCATCATGGGCACTGAGAGTACACAACTGTTTGACTGCTCTTCATTCAAGTACATACCTGATTCTAGCTTCCATTTCTGGAATAGCTCTTCTGATGGTAATGAGCCAACAAGTTGCCATAGCTGACCCTTCGAGCGCACCCCCGTGCCCGTGCATTTTATTTCCCGATTGCTTTTTTCAGATCGCTCGTAATAAGTGACTTCTTCTAAAGTTTCTTGAGCTTCATTTTCTTCTTCCACATCGAACTGAGTTTCTCCTCCTTTGGCACGACTTTCTTCCTTCACCGTCACATTTCTGATTTGATTTAGCAGTTCCGGTTTTACTCTTTTCGCCGATGGTGATGGTGAGCGAGGAGGCCATTTTCCCCTCGCGCGTTTCGGCCTATTCCCATTCGAAGAGTCCCCATCTTCCCGTGAAGGACTAACTGGCCGCAACACAATCAAATTTGCTTCTGAGTGATTGCTTTCATTATCAGAATTGACTATATTGGGAGCTGCCGCACTATTCCGGTCCGCCATGATGCAAAAATGGGTGAAATTCACAAATCAAGGAATTAAGTGGCCCTTAGTCGATGGTTTTGGCAGCTTCCAGCTTTAGTGACGTCACCAAGGCGTGAAGTTTTATTTTTATCCCTTCACTATCGCTAACGCTATGGACGGTGCAGTGATTTCGGGCAAAATTAAAACTCATGATGTCATGAGTTTTGCGGTGATAAGATAAAAGCAAGCAAACCATACGAAAGCCACATCCCTTTCCTATAGATACCAGGATCTGGTTTGCCTGTGGCTTGTATGAAAACTTGTTAAATATGATCCTTCGTGAAAGGATGCTTTCCTAGCACGCATACTGTTGATTTCCACAAGTACCTACCTAATCTTGCCCCCACCCTCTGAGGTTTATCATGATGTGATGTCCGCGCTCGCTCACCTTAATCACTAGACTGGCGCTCCCTGACCGTCCGCCGGCCGGCCGGACGAGGCGCGCCGGCCAGTAGCTCGGGTCCTTGGCAGGGCGTGCCCAGGCGGCGCGCCCAGGCAGTGCAAATCCGGGTGGTGCACTTAACACCACACTATCCCCATTCTTTGTCCTTAACTAAACCTCCCCCCCACTTTTTCGTGCCAATCTACACGGTCCATTTGCCATACCGCTCGGGGGGTCGGCTCTGCTTCGCCTGTCACTCTGGCGGCGCTGGGGAGGGCTTGGCTGGTCAATCCACGGATTTTGGTCGGCCCTGGACTCATCACTTCAACTTTCCGGACGAGCATCCACAGCCTTCGGCATCTGATCTGTATCTGATCATTCCCAGCCAGAATTCAGTCCTTCCCCGCGCTTCATCTTGCACCAACACCGGCTCCCTCTCCTTCTCAGTCTGACTTGTCAGACGCGGGGAGCGCCGTCCCACAGGTTTTAGCTGGTTGAAATGCCGTATGAACCGTTGTCGGAAATTGTCCTCCCGTTTGATGCGATACGTGTTCCCTTGGCGGCAGCTTATCACAACGAAAGGTCCATCCCAGCGTGGTTGAACCTTTCCCGGTGTGCCTGGCTTCCTCGGAATTTTCATAAACACACAATCTCCCAGCTGATACGGAGCCATTTCAGTGTTCTTTGACTTGCCGCCACACGTTCCTGCTTTTTCTTCTGTTCCTGGCTTGACTGCCTGTTCATGCGCTTTCTCGATATTGTTTACAAGCTCTCTCGCACAGGACCGTTCTGTACCAGCCGGGTCGTTTGAAATTATTCCGTGCGTATCATTTCAGGAGTACGAGGTTCGCGGCCAAATGGAGAAAAAATGGAGAACTTTTTCCCCGTGATGGACATGCGAGCCGACATATACTGAAACCTAAACGAGGCCTACGACACTGGTCCCAATCGCATCCAGCCTCCTGCACATTGCGGCGAATCAGGGCACCAAGAGTCTGATTTGCCCTCTCTACGCCCCCATTTGCTTGCGGATGGAAGGCACTGACTCTTTTCTTATCAATACCCATCGATTGTGCCAAAAACGCCAAATGATTGTTATTGAATTCAAGACCCCGATCCGTCAGTATCGACTCAGGGAGACCGTGGCGATAGACAACAATGTCAACCAGTGTGCGTGCAACCGTTTCTGCGGATTTGTCTGAAATCGCAGCCACTTCTACGCCCTTTGTCAGCAGATCCAATACGACCAGAACATAACGATTACCCCGCTCTGTGGGCCGCCGGCCGAACGGTCCCATCAGGTCGACTGCAAGGTCCTGCCATGGAGCTGTGGGCTGCGTCGTTAGCTCCAACGGCGCCTCACGACGGTGCTGAGCGCTATTCGAACGTGCACAAACCATACAGCACACAATTAATTTTGACATCCTGTTCCATTCCTAACAATAACTAGCCTGCCTGTTTCAGTAGCTGATATGTCCTTCCTGCCCCGAAATGTCCAAACTGATCGTGTTTGAGGGCCAATACACGGGGAATGAGTCGCTCGGGAACCAGCGCGCATCTCACGCCCGCTCTGCTTACAGTCAGCAGACCACTGCTCGGGTCAAGCCCGGCTCACAAACCGAGCTGTCGCCACCGCCGAATGTGGGGTCCCCGCCCTCGACCCAAGCGCACTTCCGCCAGCAGTGCGGCTAGCACTTTATCTTCCTCCTGGGCCACCCTCATTCCGCCTTCGGCTAACTGAACCAGATCCTGGGACTGCGACTGTGCCTGCGGTACCGTCTGTGTCGCCGAAATAATCACACGAGATAAGGCATCTGCATGCTGATTTTGCTCTGCCCTGCGAAAATGTATGGAAAAGCTGAACTCCTCTATCTCCTCTATCCAGCGGGCCGTTATGTCCCTAGGGCCTTCGTGTTTTTCACATTGAAGCACAGTGATCCGTAAACCACTTGACAATGTCCTCGAAAGGTAAGGACGACTTTCTCAAAGCAAATAAACAAAAGCATGATACTTCTTTATCTCGATGTGCCACTTTCTCTCACTCTCTGAGAAACGCCTTGGGAAGCAAAACTACCGCTCTGTCTACTCCGGAATGATCCCTCTGAGACAAAACACAACCAAATCCAAAATCTGATGCATCCGTGCTAACTTCGAATTCTCGCTGCATGTCTGGCAAATGTAAGAGCGTGAACGAACTAAGGGCGTGTTTCAATGCTTGAAAGGCCTCCTCTTTATCCTCGCCCCACTGAATTTGCCTTTCCAGATAATCCCGTTGGAGCGGAAGCGGCCAGTAAGCTTGTAGATGTGGAACAAATCTGTAATATTACATATACGTCCACAAAAACTGCTCCTACCTCTTTGGTCGTCTGAGGCCGAGCCCACTATTTGATGACTTCAAACCTTTTCAGGCATCCGGCTGAGCCCATCTGGTGATACTAAATGCCCAAACTACGTCGCCTGCATGGCACCACCTTTGTGCTCTTCACAGTCAGACCCGCACTTCTAAATCTGTCTAACACAGCTTGGAGCAGATCCAAATGTTCTTCTTCCGACTTTCCACCCACAATGATATCATCAAGATACGCGGTCACTCCATTCCCAATTAGACCCTGCAGCACATCTGCAATCAGGCGTGAAAAGCATCCCGGCGCCCCCTTCGCTCCGAACGGCATCACCAAGAACTCCCATTTCCCATCCTCTGTATGTAAAAGCAGTCTTCTTTTGGTCGTCCAGGCCACTGGTACTGCAATAGGCAGATTCATCCAGTGTCGTGCAACAGCGTGGAACCTCCAAGCTAAATCCAGACACTCCTGGACGGATGGCAGATAGCAGGGACTTCGTCAACCGTCCGCTTATATGAGTTCACGGAGATCAACACGAAACCGGAAATGAGCCGTCGCCTTCTTTCACCATCAAGACGGGCGACGGTACCAATGGGGAGTAAATCGCTGGATTAGCCCTCGGGCCTCCGATTATCAGTATTGCCTCCGCACACTGGGTCTCAAATGGTATGGAGTCCTTCTCGGTCTGACTGCCAACCGGAGGTGGACCCGCCCGTGTGATGCTGAAATACGAACGATCGGTTTCGGTCCAGCTCGGAATCAGAATTTGCAATACTCCCGATTACTCGTTCACATATTCTGAGTTGCGGCGGCCGGCATCACTGATCTCGCCCTGTTGCGATCGATGTGCCGCCGCGCCTCAGATTGAATCCAGCTTGCCACCTCTATCGACGCGTGCTTCATGTCTTCAATCTTTTCCCGAAACGGATTGGGATAAAGATGGACGGGGTCCAGTCCTGATTCTCCACCAGGGATCGGGAAAAATTGAATTTGACACCGGACCGGCCACACAAGGACTGAAAGGAAACGCCATTACCGCCTCCATCTGCTGAGGATGAGGATCAAACATCACATCTCTGGAAACTGAGCCGAAATCATCCGCCTGTGCCCACACAATGCGTTTGAGAGCGTGCGGATTCGTCAAATTCAGACACCAAGCGCACTGAAAACCGGCTTGCAGAGGAATGCCGTCGCGTCGCTTCTCCCAGAGGCACCGCGAAAGAACCCGCCTAGGTAAAGGACCCTCTGCCCCAAAATCGACTGAAAGCGACCTTAAATAACGGACAGAACATCGTATGCCAAGTTATCGCGGAGCGGACAAGTCTTCCACAACCAGCACACTGAACATCGTTCATCAACCGGACCGATCAAAATGTTAGCCGAAACCATACCAATACATTCAGTGACGTGCAATTGGCTGCAACCGCTGTACGGAAGGCCGGCTGGAGCGGCAGCGAACTGACCCCCGGCAGCGATGCTGACACACACGTCACCATTGCCCCTGTGTCTATGAGCCACGTACAGTCGACCTTGGCTATACGGCCACGTACATGGAGTGACCGGACGCTCTCAGCGTGAGGGCTTACGGGACCTGTTCCCACTGGACGGGCTACCGCAGGCCCCGTTGGCGCCGTAACCCTCCTTAGTTTAAAGCCTCATGACAATCATATTGTGTGTGGCCAAACTCCTGACAGCGCCAGCAGACCACCGAGGCCGGCCGTCCCCGGCCACGACCCACGGGAGCCCGCGAGCACTCCACCTGGCGGTGGCCGAAGGCACCACACGTCCAGCAGCGCATCCGCCTGTCACTGGAACCCGCGTGCTCCGGCCCCACCCGCGCCGCGTCCCTTCCCCTGCGGGCACGCTGCTGCGAACCAGCTGTCCCGCTGAACTGGTTAGAGCCACGTGGAGGCCGTGGCCCGCCTCGCCAAACACCTGGCGACACCTGGTGTCGGGCTCCGAAACCGCGGTCTCCGGCTACCATCCCGGCAGCCCCACGGCGTGCGATCTCACAGAAACCGTGCGAGCCCCAACTTCGTCACGGAGCTGGTCAATTCCACCCTTTTCCACCGCGGGTCCGTCCACGATCTGGTGAACGGGAGCCGTAGAAGGGGACGGGTGAATGGCCTCTTCAATTTGTTTGGCAAGTATCGGCATTTTATCCACGTCGACATTCGGATGCAACAGTTTCAACTGTGTGAACGTCGGAGGGGTATACCATCCAAAAACCGACTCCTTTAGGAGAGCAGCTCCCACAGAAGTGTTCGGCTCCGACCCGGAAATGCGCCCCACGAAACAGAGAAATAAGATCGGAAAGGGAACATACGTAATGTCTCGGAGGCCTGCTTACGTCGACGTCGTTAACCGTTCCTTTGTTACCAGCGCCTGTGACGGACGAACTCCCACGCCAGCGCCGCCTTCAGACTCCACACATCCCGCGTGTCCTCCTCCGATAGCGCGTCCATCACCCGCGATCCGCGCAACCAAGACCCATCAGGCCTTCCAACCGCCTTTCTTCTCATCCCCCACCGCCAGCCGGACAGGCTCCAACCGCGCAGAAAATCTTCCACTCCTCGCCGTACACCACGAGAACTTGTCCTTACACTCCATCGGTACGGGCCCGACCCTGCCACCAGTGTTGATAGTCGCGCTCGCCTCACCTTAATCACTAGAACTGGCGCTTCCCTGACCTCCGCCGGCCGGCCGGACGAAGGCGCGCCCGCGGCAGTAGCTCGGTCCTTGGCAGAGAGCGTGCCCAGCGGCGCGCCCATGCAGTGCAACCCAGGCATGCACTCAGGTTGGTGCACTTAACACCACACAGTGATCTTGTACATGCGGCAGCCACCATAACGTTAAGCTGTTTTGGTTGTGTATAGGTGAAGACCCAGTGTCCTAGGATTGCTTTAAAGCCAGGGTGCAGAGTGGAAAATTCAGACTGAAAATCAGGAAAAGAGTGGAAAATTATGCCTCAAAAAGAGCTCTTTTCAAAAATTTGCCATTTTGCTATTAAACAAAACATCAATTGTCTGGCTTTTTACTTATCAAAATAAATGAGTGAAAAAAGAATATCAAAAATGAAAAAGAGTGGAAAATAGCCCTTTAAATTGGGCAAAAGGAGTGGAATGTTATAACTTGTAGGGTATCGCTTTACACTCAAAATTTCCAATCCTAGGACACTGTGAAGACCTGCACGTGCATAGGGTACCTGAGGCACGTGCTGCTGGGTAACGAAAGGGAAGACATGTAACAAATGGGGGGGGGGAATCAGTTTGCAATAGTTTGCAAGAGTCGCAAAATGGAATCGCAAAACTTCACCAGTCGAGTGAATGCCACTTGTCGTATGCGGAGAGGCTGACGGAATTATAGCTATATTCAGTGCAGAGTTGGCTCCTTCCAGCAGATCTTATTCAATATTGGAAGAAAAAAATGACATAAAAAGAAAGAAAGAATGCACTGAGCCAGCTTCTTCACTCAGACTCGCCGTGGGGGCACCTGGAGACACCGCATCAAAATCCACACGTTGTCACACGTTGCCTTCAAAATCCACACAAAATTCACATGTGCCACACGTTGCTCTGGATGTGCGCAAGCGATCGTTCTCGAACCGATGTATACATATTTGGAACAATCTCCCTGAGTGTGTTGTAACTGCAACCAGCTTACACAACTTCAAAAAGGCCTTAGCAAATGAGATTAAAGGAAATAGTTCACCTTCAACATGGGTTTTGAACTGAGATAGCAGTTTTGTAGCCCGTGTGAAAACCCCCTAACTGCAGTTTTCTGGGCGAAAGGGACTCAGCCGAATATAATTTGACTTTTGTCGAAGGATTGTGGGCCTCCACACGCCTGGGCAGAGGCTATACAGTAATCTTACGCGACTAACATTCGAATTCTGATTGGCTGAGCCACGTTTGACGTTGCGGAGAGTACGCATATAGTTTTGATGAAATTAATAATTTACGTCCTTCTGTCCTGAATCGGCGCGATGCATGGTTATTTTTGACATTATTAAAAGAAGTTGCATTTGAAAATATAATCAAATTGTGTTTGAAAAAAATCCAATGTGAACTATTTCCTTTTAGAAGGATCTGTATCGATGTGTTTGTTCACTGCACTAGAATTTACTGTTATTATTAGGAACTTTTCTCTAGACACTAAGTAATACTAATAAGTGTTGTTATATGAGGACACTCTAAATTCAGTTGTCTTATCAAATCAGCAAACATTCTGCAATGCAACTGTTCAACTGGCATGTCCTAAGATCCTGGGTTCCCCTCGTGCCTGATGTCTCATCCTTAAGGTTGTCAGACTCGGTGGAACCCTACCAGGTGAGAGAACCAGGTGAGAGTATGTTTAATTAAAAACCAGATGTTGCTATTAGTGGCAGTTACAACTCACCTGGTGCTTCTCAGATGGTATGTAGACATTGGGAAGACTGTAGACGACCGATTCCTGGCTGTGCAGCAGTGGAAACTCCCGTGAAACATAGCTGGAAAACATTCCAGACAAATTACAATGAAGGCACATCATCAAATAACCAGAACCTGCCATGGAAACCAGTTCCGATATTGCATACTCACGAGTTTTTGAATAAACTGGTGTCAGTTTTTGAATGATACTGAACTAAAGCACCTGATTCTGAACTAAAACAATCAATTCATACTTTGATGCTTGTTGGCACATCAAACTAAACAATATACTGAGACTTTCAAGTTTAAGGATACAATGCTGCTATTTTGTACTACCAAGACTTTGACTTTGGCAGCACTGAGCTATCCAGACTCCAAGCCAAATGGCTGGATCATGGTCTGACTGTGAGTTTAACATAGGTTAAGGTTTTTCTTATTTCTCACTTGTTTAGAGTGGGTTTGAGCTTCCAATACTCACCTGTTCAGAGTGGGCTCAAGCTGTTGCAGATGTCCACCAAGCTCGTCCAGTGCTGGCAGGTAGACACCAACCTCTCTCACCAACGAAGTGTGCCGGCGCTGGTCAGACGCCGCTTTGTTCACCAACCCATCCATTGACTGACTCTAGGCTGGTAGTGGTGCGTCCAGTGCAGCTGCATCTGTCATCACCCAAATCAGAAGCTATCACTGGACAAAATGGGCAACTACCCCTGTACCCTCCAATAAAAATGAAAAATCAACAAGAAAACATAATTTTACAGCAGGAAAAAATACCACCAGATTTCACAAACTGATTGAATCAAAACCTGCATGGAATCAAGGAGGATTAAATCAAAAGATTGGGGTTTTAGCAATTTGAGTGGACATTGTAAATTGAGCAAATACAATGAAGTCCCAGTGGACCAGACAGCACTGTGGCACAGGAGTTGATGAGGTGCACCAGCCCATGACAAAAATATGCACCAACCCAGACCAAGCAGGTCAAAAATCCGCACCGGTCCACACCAGACCAGCCAAAGGATCCACATTCCACACCATCCCATCAAAGGCAGTAAAACGCCCTTATTGGGTTCAGAAACCGAGAAGGACATTTCTTTAGCGCTAGTTCCTTGTTTGTTTATTGGGGTTTAAGGGCAATGTGAAAAGGAATGTTGATGTAAAGCTTTGTTTAAGTTAATCTGCCCCGTGCGACTGTTACCTGCATCGCAGCACTGACACTGCACCAATACACGTCCGCACCACACCCTACCAAATATGCACCAGCTTCTCTAAATCTGCACCAAATCCGCACCAGCCAGGACGGGCCCGCACCAGCTAGATCTTGTCATCAAATATGCCATACTTTGCAGTCTGACCAGTGGCAGTAGCTACATTTTTATCAACTGAAATATTATTGCTGTAACAATGTTTAAATAATAATTATGTGTTCCCATTTAGATAATCTGTCAAATAAAACATATATATTGTATATTTAAATGTTAAATCAAACATGAAATTAATACAGTTGATTGATCTCGTCTAGTTTACTAATAGAATCAATTGTCAATTTTTTCCCGACTTAATCCAATGGTAATTGAATCATTCCAACTCAGATTGAGATTCCATAATGAATCCTGATTGAATCGTTCCAATAAAATGCATCGATAGCCAAGTATAGATAGAGAGTACCTATGTTCACAAACCTATCTCAATCGTCATCCATGAACTGTTGCCGAATCACTTAAATCGCGGTAGTTAAAAGAACTTTTATATTTATGGATAAGTTATGAGCCTTGGGTTCTTTTGACAATTTCTCATCAACCGCTCAGTTCAAGGGGTTCGCAAATCGGAACGCAACGCGTCCGTGGTCACGATGAGAGAAATGAGCACGAAATGAGAATGCATCGCAGCTCTGTTGTTCTAGGTGCGTAATTTTCGGAGAGATAAATTCTTGTCTACCTATTTTTAAGGGACATTTGTGGTAAAATTACCTCTTATCTGGTAATTTTACTGTTGTGGTATTTTTACCTGAACCTGTAGTATTTTACCTCAATCTGTTTGGTATTTCCCCGAATCTGTAAGTATTAACTCAACTACGTGTTTTTTCAGTAGCAAAGTGTTGCAAAGATATGCCAATAATGGTATTTCACCTCAATCCTGATGGTATTTCACCTCAAAATGTTGTATTTTACCTCAATCTGGGTATTCACCTGAATCTGTCGTTTTTTTTGTTGTCAAAATTGTTTAAAAGATGATCAAATAACATGCCAAAATATATTTTAGAGTCAAAAACCAAATTATTCAATTTTAAAAAGACAAGCTTTCGATATCACTATCATCATCAGGTCTCAAATATTCATAAACATTTTTGGAAAGACACAAAATACAAAAACAACAACAGATCGCTCATGTCACAATGCATGATGGGTATCCTCCAGTATGAACCTGTCACGTTGGCTCGGTTCCTCATCAGTTTACCCGAAGTGGCGAACACAACCGTGTCTGCGGCCACTCTCTCACGGCGACTGCCGTCTTGCTATTATTTCACGTCGACATTGCAACAACGCATGACGATATGGCAACAGCGCATGACGTCACATGTAAAACAACAGCGATCCGCAACGCCACATCTCCCTTTCTTTCCGGCGACACGCTGCGCGGGCTTAAGCACTACATGAACACAGGAATAGAACACTGAATTTCATGGCTCCACTAGCAGTATGCACGAGTAGGTGCCAACAGCAAATAAGGATGAAAATAAGGAAACACACAAACACACAGATCAATCTTAGACTCTGGTTACACCGCACCTGTACGGACACACCTTAAACCTAGACACGCCTATGTTACATAATCCCGCAGGTGGGACGGGGGGCGTGAGATCCTGGTGGACCGACGCCGAGGAGGAGAGAAAGGTGCAGGAGGAGGTGTCACCTGTTCAGTGCCCTCCCTTTGAGCACAGTGTGAACTATCGTCACCAGAGAGGCCGCCATGGCCGGGAGCAGGAGGTTGAGGGGGCCGCGGCAGCAGGGGTGATTGCGATGGAGGGTTACGAATGAGCCGAGGCCAGCTCGAGGGGCCGCTCAGGGGGTCTTGGCGCAACAACTCCCGGGTTCTCGCCGTAGCCAGCAAATGGCGCCGATTGCGCCGGTAGACGTAGTTGTCCACCCGAACCAAATACGAGCGATCGGCCACAGAGCGCAAGCAAATACCTGGCGTCCACGTAGACTGGCCGGGCAGACGCATCCGCACCGTTTCGCCCTCAAGGAGAGAGCGTAAGTTCCGAGTGCCGCGGTTAAAATACCCGGCCTGTCGCGCCCTCGCGTTGACCATGGCATCTCGTACTGGAATGGACGATGTGGGAGAGAGAGTGGACCGAGCCGTGGGAAGAAACGTCCGGCATTGCCGTCCAAACAGGAGCTGTGCCGGAGATACACCTGTCGACTCACTTGGCGCATTCCGCCACATCAGCAGCGCCCAGATTGGATCCTGACCGTCATCCAGCGCTTTGCGCCACAGGGTTTTAACCGTCTTGACCGCATTTTCCGCTTTACCATTGGACTGCGGAAAGGTGGGACTAGAGGTACGGTGCTCGATGTCCAGATCCCGCGTAAAAGCAGTGAACTCGGCACTCGCATACTGGGGCCCATTGTCACTTACGAGCACCTCGGGAATGCCATGACGCGCAAAGTGTGCAGATAGTGCCCGAATAACCTGAGCAGTCGACGGACTGGTCAAGCGATCCACCTCAATATAGCTGCTATAGTAGTCGACCAGAACTGAATACGTACTTCCATTCAATCATCCGAACATAGAATCCGTGGCAACCGTTTGCCACGGCCGATCAGGCACCTCGCGTGAGTGCAACGGTTCTCTGGCCTGCGCCGGCCGATGAGCGAGGCATACTGGGCATTTCAAGATAGCCTCGCGCAGCTGTGCGTACATCCCAAGCCAAAACACACTCTCGCGTGCCAGTCGGACAATCGAGGCTAAGCGGCCCCTATACTGACTGCGGTGAAGTTGCGACAGGACTTCGCCCTGCTGACTGAACGGAACCACAAGGCACCGATACTTAAAAACCAAACCGTCCTGAACAGCAAGGTCGTTCCGAAGCGGAAAATAGCAACGAATGACTTCAGGTACTGCCCGACGACTGTCAGGCCAGCCCACCTGGATCTGAGCCATCAGCCTGGAAAGCACCGGATCAGAAGCGGTCGCCGTGCGAATCAGCTCCAGTCTGCTGGGAGAAACGGAGACGCCTTTGCTCAGGTCCACTTCCTCCAACTGGGCCGCAAACACAGCCTGGGGAAGAGGGAGGGACGCCCGGCTCAGTGTATCTGCAACATACAGCTGACTACCGGGTTGGTAAACGATGGTGTAGTCATAACGTTGAATAGTCATCAGCATTCGCTGCAGGCGAAGCGGGGCGTCACCCAGGGGCTTGGACTGAATCGCCACCAGTGGTTTGTGGTCGGTAACCACCGTCACAGGGCGCGCATATAGGAACTGATCCAACCTGACGAGAGCGAATGTAATGGCTAACAGCTCTTTTTCGATCTGGGAATAGGCCTTCTCGGCAGACGTGAGCGCACGAGAGCAGTACATTACGGGATTCCCGTCTTGAAGGAGACAGGCCCCCAGTCCCGACATGGAAGCATCACACTGAACTGTAGCCTCTCGGCGGGGGTCATAAAAACGCAACACAGGAGCAGAGGTAAGGAGACACTTGACTCTATCAAAAGCCTGCTGACACGATTCACTCCAGTACCAGCCAACAGATCGCTGAGTGAGCTGTCTGAGGGGAGCCAGCACCTCAGAGATCTTAGGCAGAAAACGTGAGAGGTACCCCACCATGCCAAGGAACCTCTTTAGTTCAGGGACAGAGGTTGGCGCTGGAAACTCTGTGATTGCCTGGATCCTAACTGGGTCAGCCTTCAGACCCTGGTCACTCAAAATGTGTCCCATCCACTTGACCGATCTGACCTTGAACTGGAATTTATCTGGGTTGAGACGCAAATTGCGCTCCTCCGCTCTGCAGAGAAACGCTCGGAGATTGGCATCGTGGTCCGACTCTGAAGTACCAAAAATGATGAAGTCATCCGCTATTACTTCAACGCCCCGCAGGCCGGTCACCAGCTCGTGCATTGTGCGCTGCCACAATTCCGGCGCTGACTTAATACCATATGGGAGGACCTCCCAGCGGTACCGGCCAAAGGGCGTGTGAAAAGTGCACAGCTTGGCCGAAGCGTCAGAGAGACCGATGTGCCAGAACGCCTGGCTGGCGTCAACAACTGAGAAAACCTTAGCATCACTGAGTCGGGTCGTCACTTCATCGACAGTTGGCGTGGGGTAATGCTCTCGCTGCACCGCCTTATTCAAAGTTTTGGGATCCAGACACAGACGAATATCCCCGCTGGGCTTATCAACTATCACGAGGTTTGACACCCAGGGAGTGGGCTCAGTCACAGGTGATATCAGCTTCTGTGCCACCAGATCATCCAGTTTACGTTTCAGCCTGTCTCTGACATGCACTTCTGATCGATGCGGCGCGGATGGTTCCGCCTACAGGATAAGCACCTGGGCGGTCCGTGAACAATTGTAGTGACCTTGAACAAACCCGTTCCCGGTTTTGGCAGTATCAAATACCTGCTTAAACCTGAGACAAGACACCAGCCTTAGTACAGGCCCTCCACTGGCCCTATCTGGCACCCTCCCGCACTTTGGGGACATAATCGAGCGGGTCCACATCCTTTACCTCAATGAGGCCCAGGTCCACAGAGGACTGCAAGCTGAGGATCGGCATGACATCTTTGTTGACAACCCTGCACTTCAGCACCACAATCCGCCCAGACGGCTCATTAACGAGACGCAGATGGGCCCTGCCCACAGTACTAACCAGAGAACCATCGTACATGCGAATGGCGGAGACGCCTGACTGCAGATAGTGGTGGGAGTGATCACCGGTAACGCGCACATAATCGCACAAAGAGAGCACATTGCACTCAGACCCAGAATCTACAAGAAATCGGAGTGACTCTCCCGATCGAGATACCAATGTTTTAAAAACTCTAGCCGCGCGCGTGGTACCTGGTTCTGGGTCCTGTAGAGCACCGACAGCATAGAGCGGCTCCTCCTGGTCAGCCTCAGCGGCCGGAGTCCCATCTGCAGTCTCCACCGCCGCAACTCTGCCACCACTGCGGGCCGACCCAGCCGAGAACAGCCGGTCGGGATTTCCCCGTCGGGCCGNGATAAGCCGAGCTAGTTGCGTGTACCCTGAACTCCCTATCTAGTGATGCGTTACCAGTTGAACCAATAATGATGCCCTCGACCTTTTAACAAGACAAGAACGCAGGGGGATCTTATACCTGTCGTACAACACAGGTCGACACGGCTGTCCCACTTCCGCGCCAGACTGACCCTGTCTCCGGTTCACCGTTATTTGACCTCATCAGTAGGTAGGTACATATCAGACATATCAAACCATCACAAGTCCTTTCTAACAAGGCCCGAACCCGGGACCAACCGGTTATGACTTATGAGCCTGTGATCTCATCCCGTCGGTCACCACGGGTACGGCAGTATTTCTATCCCTAGATGTCTGTTTATATTCCTGTCCCTAGATGACGCTAGTAGTAAACGTCTGGAATTATGCTGTACCGCAGAGCTTGAAGCCGAGAACTGCGGGCTGCGCTATTCCTGTCCCTAGATGACGCTAGCAGTAAACGTCTGAAATTATGCTGTACCGCAGAGCTTGAAGCGAAAACTGCGGGCGCTTATTCTGTCACCTAGATGGCGCTAGTAGTAGTCTAAATTATGCTGTACGCGAGCTTGAGAGCCGAGAATGCGGTCCTACGCTATTGCCTGTCCCTAGATGGGCGCTCGTAGTAAAGCCTGAAATTATGCCTGTACCGCAGGCTTGAAGCGAAACTGGCGGGCTGCGCTATCCTGTCCCTAGATGGCGGCTAGTAACAAACGCCTGAAATATGCTGTACCGCAGAGTTGAAGCCGAAAACTGCGGGCTGCGCTATTCCCTGTCCCTAGATGGCGCTAGTAAAGTAAACGCCTGAATATGATGTACGCAGAGCTTGAAGCCGAATCTGCAGGCTGCGCTATTCTGTCCCAGATGGCGCTAGTAAAAACGGCCTGAAATTATGCGTACCGCAGAGCTTGAAGCCGAAAACTGCGGTATAACGCTAAGTCCTGTCCCTAGATGAGCTAGTAGTAAACGCCTGAAATTATGCTGTACGCAGAGCTTGAAAGCCGAGAACTCGGGTCTACGCCTATTCCTGTCCTAGAATGGCGCTCGTGTAAACGCCTGAAATTATGCTGTACCGCAGAGCTTGAAGCCGAAAACTGCGGGCTGCGCTATTCCTGTCCCTAGATGAGCGAGTAACAAACGCCTGAAATTATGCTGTACCGCAGAGCTTGAAGCCGAAAACTGCAGGCTGCGCTATTCCTGTCCCTAGATGGCGCTAGTAACAAACGCCTGAAATTATGCTGTACCGCAGAGCTTGAAGCCGAAAACTGCGTATACGCTATTCCTGTTCCTAGATGGCGCTAGTAGTAAACGCCTGAATTTATGCTGTACCCGAGAGCTTGAAGCCGAAAACTGGGTATACGCTATTCTGTCTAGATGGGCGCTAGTCAGTAAACGCCTGAAATTATGTGTACCGAAGAGCTTGAAGCCGATAATGCGGGCTGCGCTATTTTCCTGTTCCCATAGATGGGCGCTAGTAAACGCCTGAAATTATGCTGTACCGCAGAGCTTGAAGCCGAAAACTGCGGGGCTGCGAATGGGGAGGGGGTAGAGTCTTCTTGGTCATCAAAAAGGGCACATTCTTTTGATGCTGAGAACCACTGATCAAGAGTGGAACAGATTATATATATATATATATATATATATATATATATATATATATATATATATATATATATATATATATATATATATATATATATATATATATCTGACGTGCCAGCCTCTGCATATGTTACCGGTCGATCTCGATGTTCAATTATAATCACAGTCGGGACTCGAGCATCAGAAGTAATGAATTCGTATCACATTTACGCACTGGCGGATCCAGCCTCTCTCCGTGGGGGTGTCATATTTATTGGGGAAAGAAGTTACCCCATTTGTTTTATCTGCGTTTTTTGGGGGGCTGGTCACCTTATTTTGGCATTCGAGGTAAAAACTCTTTGTCTGCGAAAACAAAACACAAAAACGCTATATACTTCGTAGCATATACACATACCTATAAGTCATAATATGTTTATCTCCTACCGATCCGTGGGGGCGTCGCCGCGAATTTTGAGTCGGGGTCGGCTGAAAATAAGTAGGGGAGACCGGGGCACGTTCTGTCACTTTTTTGTTGATTGGCCCTGGCGGGCACACTTTTAAGAGTTGGTGATTGATACTTTTCAATACTGTTACATACATCAATGGCTTCAAATCGTTTTTAGGAGTTCAAGTGGTATCTCAGTTTGGTTTGCTTTCGACACCAGTGTCGATAATGTGACGATGACTCATTCGACAGAACCTGCCCCATATACGGGGCACGTTCTGTCACCTATGGGGGCACGTTCTGTCACTAATTTCATGACTTTCTGTTATCACCGAGCGGTCTTCTATGGCGTCCCTGCAGGGGGGAGGATTTCATTCATCGCCATAATCAATAGTGTACAAAATAACGGCCATATACGATCCCAACATTTAATTTTTGCGTTTTTCTTTGTTATCCATGCACGAATCAGGGAATATTTTAACATGTTAACTGGGGGTGGGGAATTTCCATCACAATGCCTTGAAATTCCCCCCCCCCCAGTAAAGAATGCAAAGATTCATCGCAGTCAACGGTAAGAAAACCGCGTTAAACTGTATCCACGGGCCCAGTGATAGAATCTTTTGCAATGAGGCCCCGACGCCCCCCTTCCGTTAAACGACTCTTTTCGCTGACGACGCGACGCCATCCCCCCCCGGTCAACAACTTTTCTCTAACGAAACGTAGCTAAACTTCTTCCCTTCAAACTCAAAGCCTAGATCCGCCAGTAGAAATGCCCCCAGTGAAAATTCTTTAGAAAATGCCTTAAGGCACGAATCATGTGAACTGCATCGCACCACCCGATTCGTTTTACGCTTGTAGTGGCTTACCATATCTGTAAATAACAGGCAATCATTTGTATGGTCGTTTATAGGCAATACGACTAGGAATCACTAACAGATTCAGGGACAGAACCTGCTCCAGATTGGGTGACAGAACCTGCCCCACTCGACATACGGCTACACTTTTTCGTTATTTTTACTGAAAACGTGTGGAGAGTGGGGCCAGAATAACGCTCAGCACAATATTCTGGACATTCGTGTCGCCCCATGACAGCATTCAAAGACACTATACAATTTTCTAAATTGCCACTAACCCAAATTTTGCTCACTTACAAAAAGTTTGGATTTCTGTTGAAAAACAAACTTTTCCAGTTTCAAGTTTGGACCAATCCGGTCGCAGGCATGTTGTTGTTTTGATAGTATCGGGCCATTGCAAGCACAAAGGAACATATGTTACGAAACAGCAATATACCTGCGGTGGATAGTTCACGAGAAAACCCCGCTGACAGAATGTGCCCCGTGACAGAACGTGCCCCGTTCTCCCCTACTTTTTATGCGTGTATCTAAGCTTATTTAAGCCCTTGCAGCATTTGTAATATGGATTTCCATGTTATATTATAGGTAAGTACTGTTATTTAGCGCCGCGAAGCGGCACAAAATTTTACGGGTTTGCCTGATAAAACCCAGGAATATAGACGATGGGTTTTGCAGAGGATAGGAGGCTAAACATGGTTGTTTTCTTAAATTCAACGTTACGACGAACCGAAGACGATGACGATGGCTTCGTTATGTCGATGGTCACTGATGTGACACCACGAAGCGGTGTTAAAATTTAAATTTTAGTTCATGGAAAACGGCATTTGTTCTCACCTCCGCGTCTTCCCATTGCTCTGCAACGCGCTCCACCCATTGCTGTGTGCTCTCATAAAAAATTGGGGGGGGAAAAATAAAAACAAAACAGAAAAAGATGTTGGGGTATAGACAATGCGTATTCCATAGGACCAGGACATGCAGCCATGTGCGAACACCAAGTAGACAGCATGCACCGTGCAAACCCAGCAGGGACAGTTAGTGCAGCACTAGCGCAGTGAGCGAAGCGGTTCTGTCCGGACAAACATGCAGTCATCGTCACACCCGGCACTAACCTCAGCGTTATAGAGACATTGCAGGCACAATTATACCAGCAATGAACGAATGCAAAGTTTAATTGTTAGCAACGTTTGTTGTGACTACGAGCGTCTCACTCCAGAATTATGAGACTTCTTCCGTTAGAGACAATTTATTTATGCTCAGAAAAAGCATGAAACGTTCAGCCACTCTCGAAGTAGCGACCCCCGAGTTCAATTGCCTTTGTTGTAGCGCTCCAGCCACTTCTGAAGCCCGCTGGTAGTCCTCCAAAGTGAAGGTGTCCAGGGCCTCTGTCACAGCCTCCTTCATCTCCTCCATGTCACGTGGCTCGGTCTCACTATCAGTTCACCCGAAGTGCGGAACACAACGTGCTGCGCCCGACTCTCTCACGGCGACTGCCGTCTTGTTTATTTCACGTCGACATGGCAACAGCGCATGACGATATGGCAACCAAGCGCATGACGAAATTATGCAACAGCGCATTGACGTCACATGTAAACAACAGCGATGCGCAACGCCACATTCTCCCTTTCTTTTCCGGGAACACGCTGCGCGGTTAAGCACTACATGAAATACAGAATAGAACACTGAATTTCATGGCTCCACTAGCAGTATGCACGAGTAGGTGCCAACAGCAAATAAGGATGAAAATAAGGAAACACACAAACACACAGATCAATCTTAGACTCTGGTTACACCGCACCTGTACGGACACACCTTAAACCTAGACACGCCTATGTTACATAATCCCGCAGGTGGGACGGGGGGCGTGAGATCCTGGTGGACCGACGCCGAGGAGGAGAGAAAGGTGCAGGAGGAGGTGTCACCTGTTCAGTGCCCTCCCTTTGAGCACAGTGTGAACTATCGTCACCAGAGAGGCCGCCATGGCCGGGAGCAGGAGGTTGAGGGGGCCGCGGCAGCAGGGGTGATTGCGATGGAGGGTTACGAATGAGCCGAGGCCAGTCAAGGGGCCGCTCAGGGGGGTCTTGGGCAACAACTCCCGGGTCCTCGCCCGTAGCCAGCAAATGGCGCCGATTGCGCCGGTAGACGTAGTTGTCCACCCGAACCAAATACGAGCGATCGGCCACAGAGCGCAAGCAAATACCTGGCGTCCACGTAGACTGGCCGGGCAGACGCATCCGCACCGTTTCGCCCTCAAGGAGAGAGCGTAAGTTCCGAGTGCCGCGGTTAAAATACCCGGCCTGTCGCGCCCTCGCGTTGACCATGGCATCTCGTACTGGAATGGACGATGTGGGAGAGAGAGTGGACCGAGCCGTGGGAAGAAACGTCCGGCATTGCCGTCCAAACAGGAGCTGTGCCGGAGATACACCTGTCGACTCACTTGGCGCATTCCGCCACATCAGCAGCGCCCAGATTGGATCCTGACCGTCATCCAGCGCTTTGCGCCACAGGGTTTTAACCGTCTTGACCGCATTTTCCGCTTTACCATTGGACTGCGGAAAGGTGGGACTAGAGGTACGGTGCTCGATGTCCAGATCCCGCGTAAAAGCAGTGAACTCGGCACTCGCATACTGGGGCCCATTGTCACTTACGAGCACCTCGGGAATGCCATGACGCGCAAAGTGTGCAGATAGTGCCCGAATAACCTGAGCAGTCGACGGACTGGTCAAGCGATCCACCTCAATATAGCTGCTATAGTAGTCGACCAGAACTGAATACGTACTTCACATTCATCTCAAAAAGATCCGTGGCAACCGTTTGCCACGGCCGATCAGGCACCTCGCGTGAGTGCAACGGTTCTCTGGCCTGCGCCGGCCGATGAGCGAGGCATACTGGGCATTTCAAGATAGCCTCGCGCAGCTGTGCGTACATCCCAAGCCAAAACACACTCTCGCGTGCCAGTCGGACAATCGAGGCTAGCCCTATATGACTGCGGTGAAGTTGCGACAGGACTTCGCCCTGCTGACTGAACGGAACCACAAGGCACCGATACTTAAAAACCAAACCGTCCTGAACAGCAAGGTCGTTCCGAAGCGGAAAATAGCAACGAATGACTTCAGGTACTGCCCGACGACTGTCAGGCCAGCCCACCTGGATCTGAGCCATCAGCCTGGAAAGCACCGGATCAGAAGCGGTCGCCGTGCGAATCAGCTCCAGTCTGCTGGGAGAAACGGAGACGCCTTTGCTCAGGTCCACTTCCTCCAACTGGGCCGCAAACACAGCCTGGGGAAGAGGGAGGGACGCCCGGCTCAGTGTATCTGCAACATACAGCTGACTACCGGGTTGGTAAACGATGGTGTAGTCATAACGTTGAATAGTCATCAGCATTCGCTGCAGGCGAAGCGGGGCGTCACCCAGGGGCTTGGACTGAATCGCCACCAGTGGTTTGTGGTCGGTAACCACCGTCACAGGGCGCGCATATAGGAACTGATCCAACCTGACGAGAGCGAATGTAATGGCTAACAGCTCTTTTTCGATCTGGGAATAGGCCTTCTCGGCAGACGTGAGCGCACGAGAGCAGTACATTACGGGATTCCCGTCTTGAAGGAGACAGGCCCCCAGTCCCGACATGGAAGCATCACACTGAACTGTAGCCTCTCGGCGGGGGTCATAAAAACGCAACACAGGAGCAGAGGTAAGGAGACACTTGACTCTATCAAAAGCCTGCTGACACGATTCACTCCAGTACCAGCCAACAGATCGCTGAGTGAGCTGTCTGAGGGGAGCCAGCACCTCAGAGATCTTAGGCAGAAAACGTGAGAGGTACCCCACCATGCCAAGGAACCTCTTTAGTTCAGGGACAGAGGTTGGCGCTGGAAA
Source organism: Semibalanus balanoides (assembly GCA_014673585.1). Taxonomy (NCBI): domain Eukaryota; kingdom Metazoa; phylum Arthropoda; class Thecostraca; order Balanomorpha; family Balanidae; genus Semibalanus; species Semibalanus balanoides. The sequence continues at coordinate 110,688 of VOPJ01001683.1, read as the reverse complement.
CTCTGTGATTGCCTGGATCCTAACTGGGTCAGCCTTCAGACCCTGGTCACTCAAAATGTGTCCCATCCACTTGACCGATCTGACCTTGAACTGGAATTTATCTGGGTTGAGACGCAAATTGCGCTCCTCCGCTCTGCAGAGAAACGCTCGGAGATTGGCATCGTGGTCCGACTCTGAAGTACCAAAAATGATGAAGTCATCCGCTATTACTTCAACGCCCCGCAGGCCGGTCACCAGCTCGTGCATTGTGCGCTGCCACAATTCCGGCGCTGACTTAATACCATATGGGAGGACCTCCCAGCGGTACCGGCCAAAGGGCGTGTGAAAAGTGCACAGCTTGGCCGAAGCGTCAGAGAGACCGATGTGCCAGAACGCCTGGCTGGCGTCAACAACTGAGAAAACCTTAGCATCACTGAGTCGGGTCGTCACTTCATCGACAGTTGGCGTGGGGTAATGCTCTCGCTGCACCGCCTTATTCAAAGTTTTGGGATCCAGACACAGACGAATATCCCCGCTGGGCTTATCAACTATCACGAGGTTTGACACCCAGGGAGTGGGCTCAGTCACAGGTGATATCAGCTTCTGTGCCACCAGATCATCCAGTTTACGTTTCAGCCTGTCTCTGACATCACTCTTGACACGGCGCGGAGTTCCGCCCCAGGAGCGACTGGGGGGTCCGTGACAAGTGTGTGACCGTGAACAACCCGTCCCGGGTTGGCAGTATCAAATACCTGCTTAACTGAGACAAGACACCAGCTTAGTCAGGCCCTCCACTGGGCCCTCGGCACCTGCCACCTTGGGGACATAATCGAGCGGGTCCACATCCTTTACCTCAATGAGGCCCAGGTCCACAGAGGACTGCAAGCTGAGGATCGGCATGACATCTTTGTTGACAACCCTGCACTTCAGCACCACAATCCGCCCAGACGGCTCATTAACGAGACGCAGATGGGCCCTGCCCACAGTACTAACCAGAGAACCATCGTACATGCGAATGGCGGAGACGCCTGACTGCAGATAGTGGTGGGAGTGATCACCGGTAACGCGCACATAATCGCACAAAGAGAGCACATTGCACTCAGACCCAGAATCTACAAGAAATCGGAGTGACTCTCCCGATCGAGATACCAATGTTTTAAAAACTCTAGCCGCGCGCGTGCACCTGGTTTCTGGCGTCCTGTAGAGCACCGACAGCATAGAGCGGCTCCTCCTGGTCAGCCTCAGCGGCCGGAGTCCCATCTGCAGTCTCCACCGCCGCAACTGTGCCACCACTGCGGGCCGACCCAGCCGAGAACAGCCGGTCGGGATTTCCCCGTCGGGCCGCCCGACCGCCGTCAGAGTCGCCGTCAGCTGACGGGAGTCCCCGCCAGGGGGCTGGGCCGCCGCCGCCGCGAAGGTCGCCGCGATCTTGACCCGTTGGTCGAGCAGCAGACGGCCGGCAGCAGGCCGAAAAATGATTCCGACCTCCACATGCGTTGCACACTTTACCCCACGCGGGACACTGAACCGCGCATCGCTTGCACCCGGCACCAGTAACGACACTGCCCGTTACCGAGACGGGCTAGCTGGGACACCGCACGACCTCACTGGGGACTGGTGCACATCCTCAAAGCGCGCAGTCCCCATGCTCTGCTGATCACGTGTTGAAGCCTCTTCTGAGATGGCGATGTCGATCGCTTCCGGTAACGTCAGCTTGGCCTGACGAAGGAGAGCGCGCTGTGTCGCCCGGTCGTGCACACCCATCACCAGACGGTCACGGATCATATTGTCAGCATCAGGAAACTCGCACGTAGCCGCCAGAGAGCGGAAGAAACCGCAAAAAAAGCGGTGACACTCTCGCCAGGGCGCTGGAACTCGGCGTGTTGAAGTGAAAAACTTCCAAGATCACATTCGCCGGGGGTTACAGTAAGCCTTCAAAAAGCAGCCAGAGTGCTGGCAGACATCAAGGGCTCCTGCCACTCAAAATGGGTCGCAATTCCTGCGCACTCACCCCAGCATAGGTGAAGAGGTACGAGCTGTACGTCCATGGGCTTTGTTGAAAGCTCCCGCGCCGACTGCCATAATATTGCCAGTTCCGCGCCATCGCGCCCACTCCGCGGCCATGGTTGCCGCCACCGAAATTCAGCTCAGATGGTGAGCGAAGATTCATCGCGTGAATTACCTCGATAGTGCTGATTTAAAGTTGCTTTCAGGCAACGACGAGAGGACGAAGGTAGGCACATTCAGCTTCTACACATGTCACGTGCTCGGTCTCACTATCAGTTCACCCGAAGTGCGGACACACGTGCTTCGGGCCGCTCTCTCAGGCGACTGCCTTTTCCTGTATTCACCGACATGGCAACAGCGCATGACGATATTGGCAACAGCGCATTGACGTCACATGTAAACAACAGCGATGGCGCAACGCCACACACAGGTCCTCAAAATTGAGCTCAGTGAATAATAGTTCAGGCTCCAGAGGTCATGAAAGGCAAAAATACTGTTTTTAGCCAAACAGTTTTTCGTGAATAGCATGTCACCTTAAGAAAGATTAGGAAAACATTTTGACGCCATTCGTGTTTGTCTCATTTTGATGCCTTTGAAAATACTACGGTGACCTGTTAAGCTCAAACTTCAAAATTTGACCTCAGGCAAGGCATTGGTGACCCACAGGTAGGTCATGTGCATATGGGGAAACGCGGGCCAGACGAGACTAACACATTGGTGTCAACTAAATTCGTCTCTATCTCTGTTATATCAAGAGTTATTACCAAAATTGTGATACCTCAGAATGACTCAGATGACCTTGTTAGAAATTCACAAGCAACAATTCACCTTTATCAATTAGAATGAGCTGAAATAGCATGATTCTCAAAGAATTAGCCTTGATCTAATGCTTTTTTTCTAAAGGGATCATTGGTTATTTCCCATTCACTTATAATGAGGAGTCCAGAGAAATTGACCGTGACCTTTGGTCACCGATACGAAAATCCGAGATAAATTAATTGTAGGGTACTGATATTCTTATGAAATCCTGCAAGTTTCAAAACGTTCAAAAAAGACTGTGGCTTGGCACGAACGCAAACATTTTGAAGGTGCATGTCACTTGACATGGACTTTGACCCTGACCTGAGATTTACCTCAGTTCAAACTTTTCCAAAGTGTGTGTAATGATGCCCAACAGGTACAAAATTTGGCGCCTGCGCGCCCGCCGTTTGCGCTACTCCTGAAAAAACCTGAGGGGGGGGGGGGGCGGCGGAAAGCACCCCCCCCCCTGCAGTGCGCGCCGAGAGGGATAAGCAAAACCGTCAAAGTACATTTATATCCACTGGTAGTGTTAATCCCTCAAAATGCGTCGATTTCGGTCTTAGGAAGGTCATAATTGTCAGTCAGTTTTAATGGTATCAACTTCAAATTTTGCACACGTCAAATCTTGTTAAGTTTCGTCATCTTTCGTCATCTGACATGTTTCTATGATATATATTCATGTTTTAGCATCTGACAATTTAAAAAAATATGGGAAAAAATAAATTTATAATTTGTCATCATCAGAGAGCTAAATTTCTAAAATCCGGTATGGCAGTATGATAACAGAGTCTATTGTCAGTCAAATTAAGGTATCAAAATACCTGTAGTGACGAGTTAGTGGCGGAAATAAGTAAACCTGCAACCAAAAGTGACTAGTATGTAGTTCAAATCGGGCAGAATTCTGAAGTGAGGCAGGATTTCCGGCTGAGTTAGCAGGCTAAAATCCTGTCCCCCCCCCAACTTGAACATTTTTCCTGCGTCCCTGCCAAAAAACATGTAGCTCCTCTGGTGGATCATCTATGATGAAAGATTAGCCAAACTGGCAAGACAGAGGCATATTTTGCTCTCTGACGTCGTTCAGCAGTTCAGGTCATTTTACTTCTGTCAGTCGCTGACTTAGTCGACACTTCATGGCAGAGAACTGTACGTTTTCTTCGAAGCTGAAGCCATTGTCACAAACTATTTGACCAGGGGAGCGTGTTGAATGATTTTCCACGAAATTCTCTTTTGGCACATGGCACGTGTCATGTACCACGTGTGACGCCAAATGGTACACCGGAAAGCGCACCGGTTAGCTTCTGTTATCACAACCAACTTTGGCCTGTCATCTCAACACAGCCGCCAGAAGAAGACCATATAGTGCATGGCGGCTTGCCCCCGACGGAAAATGGTTTGCACCCGTACAAGTTGTGTCCCACAAAGGCACCTCAAGCCGCTGTAAACCACTGACGTGGGCTACGAGCTATTCTTTCAACTTGTCCTAAATAGTGTCTTACTTTGACATGTTCCGAATACGTACTCATTCTTGTTTTTGGTTTGCCTTTGGCGGCGTCGAAGCTATGAGATCCTCGAATAGTGAAGCACTCTGTTAAAATGACGCCCGCAACAGGACTGCAGTGGCCCAGCAGCTGCTGCCAGAATATCCCGCTCCCCGAATATCCCGAACGGAGACGTCACGACAGTGTAAACACGAATATCGCAAACACCATGGCGAGGTTTGCCGGACTTTACATATGCTAATATAATGTTGTAAAATGGCCGAACTCTGCAAACGTCTTGCTTAATAGTGTAAGGTGCAATATTTGTACCTACACGCGATAACCAGTAAAGGGACACTAGCCGTTTTCACGATGGATTATTTTGCGCGAAATGTTTTAAAACATCTTAAGAATGTTTTGAAATGTTTTAATATGAAAGTTTTAGTATACTTATTGTCTTGTAATTGTTTCAACACTGTTTTGAGGGAAATGTAAGACATTGCTATAATTATAATTGATAACCTTATCCTCATAATGCCGAAAAATATTAAAAAAGTCAAATTAATGAGAGCTTTCGGCTTGCGCCTTCGTCAGCCAAGCCGAAAGCTTGGCTTTTGAAAGCTTTTGAACCAAGCCAATGGCTGACGAAGGCGCAAGCCGAAGGCTTTCATTAATTTGACTTTGTTTTTTTTTAAATATTTTTTCGGCATTATGAGGATAAGGTTATCAATTATAATAGCCGTTTTCACGATGGCTTATTTTGCGCGAAATGTTTTAAAACATTTTAAAATGTTGTAAATGTTTTAGTATGAAAAGTTTAGTAATACGTATCATTCTAAGTATAACTTTTGCCCAACGATTTTTCTGTCTTGAAATGTTTTTTATAATTTTGTAATTGCTTGGTAAAAATATACGTATCGTTAAAATTGCGGTTTGGGGTGGTAATACTAGCAAGATTTTTATGCATAAGTTAAATTGTGATGCCTAGATCTTCCACTACTGAAACTTTCAAGACTTCGAAACATTTTAATCTCGGGCAACGCTATTGGTCCGCTCAACAAACGGCCTCCCTTCGATAGTAATGAACTCGCCGGCAGCGAATCGTTTCTAGCGCATGTATTGAACACTGCGAAGGCAGACCTGTGATCCATGACGCCTGCCAGAAATTGAGTAAACTAGTAATGGCGGTCATCTTCACTGAAGAATCGGAACTCTAGAACGCAATACTTCTTTAGAAGCGGACAATTTTGTATCATCTATCTTGTAATGAGCTCATTTTTCATGTTTCCATAACTCTTTGAATAATGAATATATCGGCCTAAATTCAAGTAATTTATTTATTTCTTGGATATATCGTGAAAACGGCTGCTACTAAAACATTTCAAAACATTTCAAAATGTTTTAAAACATTTCGCCGCAAAATAATCCATTGTGAAAACGGCTAATTATAGCCATATACTTATTGTCTTTAACTACGCAACTTTTTTGGCAACGATTTTTGTCTTGAAATGTCCCTCAGAAATTTTGTATTAAATGTTGGTAAGAAATGGTAAATGTTAAATATGCGGTTTGGTGTTAATAGCAAGAATAATTATGTATGGTTGACTGTGACAGTGCGGCTGGTTTGATTTTGACATGGGGGGCGGGGCCAAGGCACTGGCGATCAGCTCTCTTTCCGTGGGGGCATTTTGGGTGTCCAAAAAGATGCCCTCCCCCCATTTTTTTCTCCTCGGATCTGGGCCGGTCGCCTCATTTTGGTATTTGAGCTTAAAAAGTCCATAACAACCACTTTTTTCTTGATTTTTTTCTTCGGAAAAAAATCAAAGCAAGAACAAAAACAAATTCTTCGCAAAAACGAACACAAAACGCGATATTCCGTAGCATATACACATATAAGTAAAACAAAAATTTATTTTATACCAACTAGTAGGAGCTTCACCCGATAGTTCTTGAGTCGGGGTCTGCTGAAGTGACGAAAAAATGTACGTTATTTTTTGCGTGTATTTACACGGTGTAACGAAATTGTCCCGACATCTATTATTGCGCAGTTTCCGCTCGCACTCGTCCCTGTGTGGAGTTAGGAGCGGGGAAGTTTAATGAATCCGTACCTGCGCTTCTGGCCCACACTGCCCGGGCGACCTGATATTTGGACGGTGACCTGAGCCCTCAGTACGTCCCGTACTGAGGTCACCGCCGAAGTCACTTGTCAGTTTTCGTCCAGGGTAACAATGAGGAAAGAATGCAACTTCTCCTTTCGCAGAAGATCAGAAGATCAGTCAGAAGATCGTTTGGCGGCAGCTGGTCATCAGCAGAAGGAAACCAGCTTGCACGCTTCCTGGTGAGCGTGACAGCTGGGGCTTGGCCTGCAGACCCAGCCCGGCCGCGGCCACAAGACCGCTCTCCACCCGGTGACCAAGACTGTAATCATAATGGCGGCGGAGAAAAGTCACCAATCGACTCGGAAATTGGCCCGTTAGTTCACCTAGGCAGGCTACATGACCTCCCATATGATGGTCTACCGCCACCTGCGCAACAACCTGGGTCCTGGGCATGCGGCCATTACAACTGAAGCAGTCGCCTTTCGATAGGGGTGGAAAACATGATGTCCGGATAATTTTGTTCCACCCTGTAGTCTACAGTGTGCAACCACAACCCAGAAATACTGTCTGTAGAGTAAATTAACCATAAAAATCCTTGATGCTCGTCTCTGACTCGATGTCTTGACATCTATCATTGTTCAGAGACATGGCTAGGGTCCACAGGACTGGTATATCTTGGGAACGTTGGCACCTACACCTAAGACTGCATATTGGATGTGGCCTCTACCTATACAAATGCATGACTGGGCCATAGGCTCAACACTACAAAGGACTGCACTTCATGGAACGGAGGTTTACTCTACAAGACAGTATTTCTTGGGTTGTGGTTAGCAGCACGAGAGGACTAAGGGTGGAACAAAATATGGACATCATTTATGTCGCGACAACGACGGATAAGAGAGCACGACTGTCTAGCTAGTAGTAGGACAGGTCTGTAGTGTTGAGCCAGGCCCAGTACTAGGTCGCACGTATTTGATATACCCAGGTTGTTGCGCACAGGTGGGTAGAGGGCTCCAGAGCACTGGTCGCAGGAATATATGCAGTCTGTAGTGTAGTGCAACGTTCCAGATATACAGTCTGTGTTGTACAGCCATGGTCTGGACATACAGGCTGTAGTTTATAGTTACGTTCCAGATATGCAGTCTGTAGTGTATACTGTAGACCATGATCCAGACATGAAACATACAGTCTGCAGAGTAGAGCCAAGGCCCAGACATACAGTCTGTAGTGTACAGCAACGGTCCGGTTATACAGTCTATGGTGTATAGTAACGTTCTAGATATGCAGTCTGTAGTGTAGAGCCACTGTCCAGATATGCAGTCTGTAGTGTAGAGCCACTGTCTAGATATGCAGTTCTGTAGAAGTACAGTCCACGTTCCAGAACATACAATCTGTACAGTAGAGGCCGCGGCCCAGAACTACAGTCTGTAGTGTAACAGTCACGGTCCAAACGATATATAGAGTCTGTAGCAGTCTGCAGACTGTAATACTATCTGAACGTGGCCCCTTCTCTCTCTACCATGCTTAAAAGTTGATAATGTAATGCGTGTGCTGGGCCTGTGAACTGTGGTTCTGGGGTGGTGTTTTTTTGCCGTTGAGATGAAGTTCTTGTGTCGGGCCATTGCAGTCGCTCCCAGCTTCAGAACAGCAGCTGAGCTTGATTTTGTCATACTCGTTTCGTGACGTTCGTGCTGACCTGTGATCTATGACGCTGCCAGATTGAGTAACTACTATGGCGATATGCTTAAGTGAACGAACGCACTCTAGACGCATATGTTCTTTAGAAACGAACAATTTTGTATCATAATCTCGTAAAGAGCTCATTTCATGTGTCCATAACTCTTGAATAATGATAATATCGCCTAAATCAGTAACTTGTTTGTATTGGAATATATCGTCTTCTAAAACTTTCATACTAAAACATTTCAAAACATCTTAAGATGTCTTAAAACATTTCGCGCAAAATAATCCATCGGGAGAACGGCTATTGCTTTGTTTCTAGTGCGGACTTCAAAAATGTTCTTGAACTTAAAAATCGGCAGGATTTGGGATAGAAGGGGCTCGAAGAAAATGTTACACAAAGGCTGCCCTTCAACTGAACTACCAATTGTATTAACGTAAAACAGACACCCATACAATTATTATTGCGCTACGAAGCGGAGCCAAAGTTTGAGGTTTTGAGCGAGCTTAAAACTAGTTTTTGCTATTGGAACCAGGATGCAGGGTCAAAACGAGGAATTATGTCTCTGAAACAAGAAGTGGTGGCAAAAGACATGCAGTCTCTTTTCCCCGCACGATACGGGAGTGGGGGAGCCGGTAGCTCCGTGGCATGTCTCCCGACTGTCACGCGGCGGCCCCGGGTTGGATTCCCGGTGGTGCCGGTTCCGGGGATAGGCTCCCGGATCAAATCCCCTGCCTCCGAGTGGAGGGGGTCCCATGGTGGGGTCCAACTCCAGACCCCTCCTCGCCCCCTCCCCGGCATCTCTCTCCCGGACAATGGCACAAGGCCGAACCGGACGAGAAAAAAAAATACGGGAGTGGAATGACTATCCGCAAGACATTGTCAAAACCCGCTCACTGAGTGCATTTGTCGCAAAATTACGAAGTATTCACTAGTTTCTCAACCTTCTACGGACATACCAATTGACGTAATAATCGACATGACGATTGTGGTCAATAAATGGTAGATGTAGATGTCGATGTCTCTCCCATTTACGGCCAAAAGTGGGCCATGAACCCCATGTCCCCCTCCAATTTCGAACTTCAGCCTTCCCTCATTTTTGTATATAAAAAATATACAAGGGACACCTTGGTCATTGCAACAACATAACTGGGTTCAAAAAGTCACAGAAACCTATTCCGTGGGTAAAGAGGGAGAAAATAATACACTTCTGCCCTTGTCCAGTGTCCATCTCTGTGACGCACAGCCTTCTTTCACATGGTGGCCGGCTCAGCGGAAACTTTTCGATCAAACCAACTCACGCAGATCCAGCATAGTAGGCAAAAAACCCTGGCCGAGGCTTTGAAGTTTGAACCACTCCTCCGCAGGGCTGGCCACCACTAGCGGGGTTTACTGTTTACCGTTGAAGTTCTAAAGCCGCAGATTTGTCACAATTTTTTAGTACAATTTTGACTAGACAAAAAATTGTTACTGACATCCACGATTCTGGCGACACATGGCGCCAGCCTGCAAATTTGTCCCCAACGTATTTTAACTACGTCCGTTTCCAAGCCACCAGCTTGTGCACAGTGCTCATTTTCGCTGACATTGCGCATGATTTGTTCCGTAAACAAACGAACTGCCGACATTTTAGAGCTGCAGGCTTAATAATATCGAGGTGCGTGTATCGATCAGCCATAATATTTGTGAAGCTCATAGGTTTTCAAATTTAGGCATGCAGGTGCAGTTCTAGTATGTTCTTCCGACTGAGATTTGTAACCGGTGGCTATAGCTTTGTCAACAGTTAGAATGGCTTTTCTTCTTAGAAGTTAGAACTTTTCCAACCTTGCCGCAGGGCTAGTAAAAACTGCGAACATGCTACATAAAGTGGGCGCCAGCAAAAAAAAAAAAAAATCAAGTTTGCTCCGGGGCCGAAAGGGCCATTCTGCACAGAAGCTTTTAACTTTTGGTCCCTGGATAGGTCCCTGGCTAGACCAAAAGGGCCCCTCGGCGAGTGAGAAGGGCCCTTAACATGCCGAATGAACCCTAGCCAGCACAGAGTGGCCCCTCAGGTCACGGGGTCACGGGGCCACTTAATTCGGCTAGATTTGGTCCGCCGCCACCGAAACCGTTTTTACCAGCCCTGCCCTGCCCTGGACTGCACTGTGCGCTTGTCACTTATAACATACCGTTAGGTCCCGTCAAATTCACTGCAGCATTTGGCAGATCCGCTCCTCCGATATTATCCCATTAATCGGTGACCCAAAAGATGCACAGTTTCAGCCGCCTAGCTTTTTTCTCGGCCAGAGTGCCCACTCAGGCGGCCAGAGTGCCCCCTCAGGAGGAAAAAGGCATGTTTCTAGACCAGTTTTATCTCAAAAGTAGATTGCTGACATTTATTTGTCATTATCTTGTAAAAAAATGAAATGAAATTCCAAAACATTGCGTCATCAGTTGCCATGCTTCAGAAGCCATTACATTAACTCACTGAGTCACTCAAAAATAAAGATGTTGCCTTTAAATTTGATTGGACTATTTCTAATATATGGTTTTTTAACAAATATTGCAGTTTTTAACAGCTTCTAAAATTTTGATTTTGTGTCATTTCCACTTTTTTTTTTGGGGGGGGGTCAAAAACTTTTTTTTTCTGAATTCGAGACTGCTTAACTACAGAAAGAAGTACGTTGTAGAATTAAAAAAACAAAAAACAAAAAACGAAACATGTGTACACCTGTATATAGGTGAAAACATAATACAGGTATGGTAATATGGATTATCGTATGGCGTAAATTTGTTAAGCAAAATGGTTAACTGTCATTTTACCTCAGTCATGCTGACATCTTTTTGCCTTGCTGCGTTTAAAACTGATTGTACACCCCCCCCCCTGCTCATGTTTTTTTATCTCGTAAAACAGGCCCTGATCTACCGTCTGAGAGACGCTTGTAAGGTCGGCCCGTTTTCGGCCGAATGCGGTTTGAATGGCCTCATCTGTTGGACGACGTTTCATACAGTCAAACGCCGCTTGTTTCGGTTTAAGCGCCCTCCTGACTGAATCATCGAACCTTCAGTCGAACGAACCGACATATGCTTCATCATACCTACATATACTTACTGAATGCATGTACCGGGTGGAAAGAAAAAGTGTCCCACATTTTAAAGCCGTCTAACCCCGAAATCCTTTGAGGTAAAAACTCCGCGTTTTCACCAGTCAATAGCCAGATTCAAGCAAATATATTATCGAAAAGACACCATGATGAGCTCTGCTCCACATTACACCCTGATGACATTTTCCAGGTGTCGTCCTTTCCGCTCCTCGCACAGACTCGCTCTGATCTTCTTTGCCTCGATTACTTTTTCGCACTTCGGCACAGAGATCTTTCGAATCTCACTTCTGATGGCCTTTTTCAGGTCCGTCAAGTCTTGTGGGTCGTCTTGGTGTTGGTACACCTTGCACTTTAGATAACCCCAGAGAAAGAAATCCATGGGGGTTAGATCAGCTGCGAGTGTGCTGGCCATGGCTGTTGGGTCTTTCGGCTGATGAAGCGACCTTCTGATTAGGCGCTGATTAGCGCCTGACCTGACCCTACAAGGTGACAATCCACCAGAAGCTAAGATTAATCTATTTTTAACAGAGTGTGACGTACGCCAAGTAGCTTAACAGCAAAGTGGAAACGTATCCCAACTTCCTTGGGAAAATCTGGTTCAGCGATAAGGCACATTTCTATCTGGATGGGAAGGTTAACACCCAGACCTGCAGGATCTGGGTTGCAGATTGTTCCGACGTCGCTCTGGAGAAGCCGCTGCACAGCAGCAAGGTCACGGGCTGGTGAGCTCTCAGCGCCAGAGGGATCATCGGGCCATTCTGGTTCAAACACCCTGATGGCACGACGACAACAGTCACTCAAATGGAGACAAGCTCAACGTTTTCCAGAGCCAACTTGAAAAGTTATCTTGGAAGCGTCAGTGGCAGAAGTATGCGAGCTTTGCGACCAAGGCTTTTCTGGTTCCAGCAAGGAATGGTGCAGAATCTTCCTCGTCACCCTGCGAATCCTGGCGCGTCAGTGGTCTGCAAGGAGACGGCAGCCAGAAGGTCGCCTAATGCAGCCGCAAACGACCCAAGCGAGGCCTTGTCCCATGATGGGTTACGGCCCCCCCCAGCCGGGGCCCCAAACTCGCCTGACCTGACCCCCCATGGATTTATTTCTCAGGGGTTATCTAAAGTGCAAGGTGTACCAACACCAAGACAACCCGCAGGACCTGACGGACCTGAAAAAGGCCATCATAAGTGAGATTCGAAATATTTCTGTGCCGACGTGCAAAAAAGTCATCAAGGCGAAGAATATCAGAGCGAGTCAATGCGAGGAGCGGAAAGGACTGAACAACCTGGAAAATGTCATCAGGGTGTAATGTGGAGCAAAGCTCATCATGATGTCTTTTCGATACTATATTTGCTTGAATCTGGCTATTGACTGGTGAAAACGCGGAATTGTTACCTCAAATAATTTCGTAGTTAGACGACTTTAAAATGTGAGACACTTTTTCTTTCCACCCGGTATTTGTAATATTGAAGCACGTCGTGTCAGCCAGCTTGGTGCCGCGTGTTTTTCGACGCATTTCTCATATGAGCTTTCCTCTGGATTACTTCTCCTCGCTATGGAGGCCAGCACTGTGATACAGCTTTCGGTGACACCCAGCTCTCCACCCAGCCCGCTGGGTGGCAGTGGGTGGAACTTTATGAAATCAAACAAGGTGGGGGGGTATGGCCCATACGGCCATTATGCGGTTAACTATTGGAATTTATATATATATATATATATATATATATATTATCTATATTAATATATTATATAACTATATATACGCATTAGAACTTAAAATATTATGTGTGTGAACTGTTTGTGTTGTGGTGTGTTGTTGTGTTGTGACTCCACGCGTGTGCTGTGTGTGGTGTGTGCCTCGTGTGTGTGTGTGTATGTAATGTAATTGTATTTCACATTTCCACATGTACATACAACTTTTTTTGACAATATATATCTAAGTACGATGGAAAGAATGAATTAACGTTTATGCTCTCAGTGATGGTTTTACCACTTTCAGAACGACATAGCGTATGAAGAGATTCTTTCGAGCATGAATGTGATAAATAGTGTTGAGCCCGTCCATATTACGATATGCTATAATTAACAATAAATCTGAGTTAGGCATCAATTGCAAGCCTTATGAATTCATATACATTAGAAAATCTGCCTCTTACAATGTCGGAAAATTCCGAGGTTAAAACGCTTTTTCAATAATGTAGTATATCAAATGTCATGTGCAGTTGACACAATCATTAACCGGGTACTACCGGGTACTGCGGGCCGGTGTGTACTTCGTAGTGCCCCAGTATTAAGGTGTGTTAGAATTGATATACAAAGAAAACTAATGGGAAATTTGTTTCGCTTTGCTCAAAGAGCAGAGTACATTTAATTCATAAAGTTTTAATTTGATACCAAAATATCTGGGAAAAGCCGTGTTCCTAGACCTGAATTACCCAAAACGCGCGAAATATACCGGCTACTAACCAAATACTAACCGGTTAAAGATATCCTTCGTGAAAACGGCTATGGATTGCTTTCAGGAGTCTAGGAGTTCAGGAGGCCACGAGCCTCACCCTACGTCGTGGCTCGTATCGAATTTATAAAGTCGAGTGCATACTTGGCACATATCTATATAATCAAGAACACAATATGAAACAAAATAACACGACGACTTGCAAACATTATTTAAATGACTTTGGTTTTGCGATCAGTTGGTATGCTGCTATCTCTCACTTATTGCAACTCAATTTGACCTCTCGTTAAACAAAACAACCTCACTCGAAAATTATAAATTATCGTATATAAACGGGACGAAGCGTTAAGACGCAAATCGCGGTCTACCGTCAAGAAGCCCAATTCCTTTCAAAGTCTTTGACATTAATTTGAGGCCTCCGAGGGTGCCCATTTTGCCGTCATGACCTATGCGGTCCGCATCGGCGAGCGACACAAGGAAGTTTTGGCCGGTGAGAGAGCTGTCTGGCCTAGGGCGGAGAAGACCTCAGCGATAGACCGTGACTGCGACGATAATCCTCGCTACCAAACGCATGAAAGTTTCGGCGAAAAACCGGCACACATCTCTTTTGCACAAAAAACAATACGGTATAATTTACTGTAAGTCCAAGAACGAAATGGCATGGGCTGTATCCACAAATTTCTCGCTTGGGCGACTAGTGGCCAGAGCCCCTGGGACGACGGCTCCTGGGATGTGGGTGACGCCGCAGGAGAGGATGTTTGACGGCTTCCTGGGACGTGGAATGGGCCAGGACTATCAAAGCACAATGATGAATAATTATTCCAAAAATTGCAAAGTACTATTGTAAAAAGTAACATCCTGTTCAGTTTAACACTGTTTTAGGGTACATGACAAAAGAGAGAGAAAATTTTCGATGCCACTTTCACCATATGAACGGATAGAGTAGGCTAAGGTGAAATATTGTTGAGTACAATTCTGTATGGAATTTCTTAGAGTTGTTATATATCATTTTTAACTTTCCCATGAACCTTTAATGTGACACGCACGAAATTGCGCCTCTGTACCTTAGCTTACGGGATCTGCACCGATTGGACCTACGAGACCGAGCTGTGTCACTCGACTTACTAAGTGGAATTCTCAGAGAGGGGGGGGCGTGCAGGGGTTTAGCCCCCTCATATTGCCTGAAATTAAAAGTGCGAAATCTTTGACATATTTCTCACGTATTGATGGATAAGTGTAATTAAGACTATATAGCCAGGGCGAGTCCTGATGGCGACAAAATACTCTAATAGCCATATATTATAAAAGTTCGCGCGAATTTTTTTGAGAGGTTACGCAGTCGGCATACCGTCTATGATTTTTCCATTCGAGGGGGAATATATCTGGCAAAGTAAAACTTACATAAAGCAAAACACAAGCCTTAAAAATAAATTAATGATCTAAAATTGTATCGATCATACAGGGGGTCCCAGCCAGAGGATTGGGGTGGCAACCTCCCTGCTTGCTTCCCGTGGCGACTCGATCCTATGACTTGATCAGGGAAACTTAGGAGGACTTCGAACGCGTACCGTCAAGTTACCTGACCTATGGCCGGCCGCGGTGCAGAGATTCACCTTTTTGAAAAGAAAAAAGGAAGAAGTAAAGATTTCACAGTGATTCAAAAAAGAACGCGCCTCTCTGTATGTTGCGCTTTCCATTATACGAAACCAAAAAAGGGGAAGTGGTTGGATGAGCCTACGTCAGGGATATCCACCCGGTCGGGTGCGCGTGTAGATAACATTAGTAACAATTATGTGGTGACGAATCCAGAGTCCTTGGAATGGGAGCCCCCAGTATAAGGAGTCTTTATAATGGAGGGATCCACCAAAGCCCGAGGGGCTCACCAATGCCCGAAGGGCTCACCAAAGCTTGAGGGGCTCATTTAGTCGCGAGGGGCTCAACCAAAGTCTGAGGGGCTCATCCAGAAAAGCCTAGATGGGACATGCTATAAGCCAGAGGTGGCCCACTTTTGCTATGGTGGACGGCTCCTTTTGACTAATATACCCTGTATGCGTGTTACAACGCAGTAATCCTTCGAATCACGTAATGATAAACGTGCTGTTTCAAGCAACTAGCGGGGATCCCAGGGGGATGGGCGTTGCCCTCCCATTACGAGTATTGCATGGAAATTGACGAACCATATTTGAACGATTTTCACTGTAGAGGAAATCTAATAAAATCTTTTAGAAAAGCAATATTTGTCTTAAAAAACCGTTTCAGTAAGGTACACGGTAAGCAAAATTAGACCGATGAGTTTTATTTCGAATTTGTTGAGTTTTTTTTTTTTTTTAATTAGCACCTGCCATGCCAGGTTCTGGATGCCGGCGCCATGGTCTTGTACATAAAGACTGAGGAACTGTGAGGCAGGGGCGAGGGGCAGTCCGCCCCATACATTATTCATAGATTTAACATTACGACCCTTTGGGCGTTGCATGAAAAGAATCTACTTCAGAATGCTCTGCCCCCCCCCCCCCGCACACTTTCGGAAGGTGCAGCCCCTGTGCTGTTCTTACAATTGATAGAAGACGAAAAAAGCTATCGAGCTCTCTCGTCAGCATTATTTTTCGCTTCGTCATCAGCGTCCTGAACACCATTCAAGTTCGGTGCTGGGTGTGAGCATTCAATTGTAATTTTCTGGACTACTCTTAAATTGTGGAATTCAAAGACGAAAAGCAAAATAAAAGCTCCGAGAGTGCATCCGAAACTATGGAGAAACTCAGAGATCTGATAGTTATTTCTTTCACCATTCGATTCCCCGGCGTGGTCCAAATGGGTTGTTGGTTCTAATTTTTATCCGTTTTTGGAGAGAGACTCAATAATATAATTACCCAATATTGACCAAAAACCATCAAACTGTCTTTTGATTGGTGTTTGGTCTATTTGGACGACAACTGAATAGATTGCACCCAGAAATGAATAAAACTCAGAAGAAGAGAATACTGTGTTGACCAACGCTCCAGATCGAATGGTTAAAGAATTTACTCCCAGATCGGTTTCGATATATGTTTTGGGAGCATGAAAGCACTTGTGTTTGAAGAAGTCTCGTCAACTGCAATTTAATGAGGAGAAAATATATCCTAAGCCGGTGATGGCAAGAAGTTTGAAACCTTGATAAAAGTAGGGAGTACTGACTTCAAATCTCCGTAACTGTCTTTTTAGTCCTTATCGTCAAAGCTCTGAAGCACCAATGGAGCAGGCTGTTTCTTGCCTAAAGACCTCTCGTATACGGCCAATGGAAAGGGTTTTCCTAAAGTTAGCGACTCAAGCGAGTTGCGCAAAAGTATTTCTTCTATTTGTATGTACCTCATGACGTCACGCTTCGCAGTTCCAAAAGACCAAGGAAAGATATATGTACAATAAAGCATCTATCACAAACTTGAATACATAAAGGAATGAATGAATGTGACCTTGTTCATTCAAATGCAGACAACAATCATTGCTACCTTCTAAAAGTTAGGCCTTTCCATATGATAATTTTCGAACCAGGCCAGCAAATGCCGGCAGATCCATATAATGTGGAACAACATTATATGCAAAGAAAACGCAAAAAGTCGAAAAATACTTGGCAGAAGGGCGCGTGGCCTCAGATGCCTACCTGATTTGGAGCGGGTGCCCCAAAACAAGCTCAGCACAAGGGAGGGACTACGGGCACTGTCCCATGTGCACATCACTAAGAAGTCCGCTCCCTGGCGCGGTGGCCAACCCGTCAATTGGCGCAGGCTCCACGTCAGCCGGTCCCGAGGCACCTCCTCGCTACGTTCAACTGTCCTGTTTGTGTTGAGAATGGAGGCGCGCGCTCAGAAGTTTCCACATAAATCACCGCACGCAGGCCTGACAGCACCTCCTCTGCAGGCAGTAGCTTCGGGCATCGGTGAGTGTTCACTCTGGTCTGCTCAGCGCTGCACTGATCACCTGATCACCTGTATCACCTGTATCACTGATCGCCTGTAGTCCACAGTCGTGTGCAGCTCAACTCCAATTTACTTAGTACATTTAAGCAGTATTATGAAATGTAATATAATATGAGATGTAAATGACATCATGAGTGATATAATATCGTAAATGATGTGACATGTACACTTGTCTGATTAAATTTGTAATATGTGTACGTAGATGATCAAATATGTTGACGTGTATGATAATAATATGTTTAAGTGTATGATAAATATGTGTACCTGCACTGGAAAAATAACTCCTAACTTTTGTGGAGTACAAAATAATGGGATTAAGTGCTTTTAATGTGGGTTACACGTCAAAATGTGGGGACATTTTGACTTTTGACAAGATCTCTTCGGGGTCTTGTGTTTTAACAAAACCAAAAAGTGGTGTCTGACTAAGGGAATATTTACTCCTGAAGACACCATGCTTCATGGGTGTAGCGTCGCAACACTACACCCATAATGACCTTCATGTAAGTAGTGTTACCATGCTGAGTCCTTATGCATGGTGTCACGTCATCTTAGTGGGCATCAGATTCCCTTGCACACAAGAGTCCAACACCATTGCGAGTATCACACTCCTCTAATAAATCCGTATGGTGTGGTGTTGCAATATCTTTACGCGTATCATACTCTGGCAAAAAAGTTATGTCACCTTTGCGGGCATGAGACTCCCATATGATGCCTTTTGCTTTGGTGTCACCACCCTCTTGCGGGCATCAGATTCCCTTATGTCACCTTTTGCTTTGGTGTTACGACACCTTTATGGGTATCCGACTTTCTTATGAAACCTTTCTCTATGGTGTCTTCTGTCGGATCCAGGGGGCGGCAGGGGCAAAATCACCCTCCCATTCCACGCTCGACAGGGGTGGCAATAGAAATACCCCCAGGGTTGTGTTTGACTCATATTTTTGGGACTGACTCGACTATGAGTCATTTTCGAAGCGACTGACTCAACTCTGACTCAAGTGGGGTAAATTTGCTTTTTGAGCCGACTCGGCATTAACTCATTATGATGTTACCCCTGGCTCAACTCCGACTCAAGCAAAATAATACATTTTTTCGTCGACCCAACTTTCGACTTTTTTATTTTAAACTAAACTTGCATTCGACCGTGAACGCATCGGGCCCTGGGCTTGATCCATTGTCCATGGGTCTTAATGTAACCCCTGCAATTCCTCGCGAGCTATATAGGCTGTGCCTTGATCTGAATTTGTTCCGGTGACAAAGGCCTAATATTTATCAGAACGGTTTCCGGATTACCGTCAGATTGCAACTGACGGGTCGTGTATAGTTTTTCAAAATGTATGGTTCTTTCTTTTAACATCTCTTCAATCTTGCATGAACGTTTACCTAGTGCAGTGTTTTCAAGCTCTAATGATTTGTATGACGTTGGGCCCTTTTTGTCGTGATACAAAATATCCGTACTATTGCCAGTTTGCTTTACATTGAAACATATTGCTTTCAGTACGGCCATCTATTAGTTCGTCTCCTGCTGTTTTTTTCTTGCCGGCTGGTTCGTCACCGAAGTTTTTATTTCTTTTTTCCAATAATTCAGTTTGTTGTGCTCTTTTTTGGCTAGAAACAATATTAGATTCCCCTCGGATTATGCACAACAAGGTTTGTAAAACCGCGAGTGTTTGCTTACATCGTCTCTTTCAATAACTTGGATGGTCTCTGTTATGCTTTGTTTGATGTGACCGACGTAATCATCGTCGATAAGTATTAAGCTGTTTAATTTCCAATAATAACCTCTAGAGGTGTACAATTCTTAAATTTGATCAATCATGTCAGATTTAAAGTCCGGACCAATTTGACAATATAAACCGAAAAATGTCCGATGAGTCCATGAGTCCAAAAATAGTCAATTTTTAAAACATCCTATGCATAACAATTGGTGGTGTTTTTAACCCTCGCGCCTTACGGGAGCTTGTCTCACCTTCGCCGTACGTGGGGAGGGGGCTAATAGGTACCCTTTTAACTTCCAACCCAAGCAACATATAGCAACGTAGTTAGTAACAACCAGCATGTTTCTTGTCGTGTGAGGAACCTAATGGTATTCAATTTTTAGGTTTAAGTTCAACGGGATACCTTCCAGGTCAAGTGACCTTGACTCGATCACGTCCTGAATATCGATTTTGCTGTACGAAAATGTCACATTTATAAATTAATCAAAGTAGATAAAAAGGCATGTTCCTATACCAGTTTTGTCGCAGAAATTCAGATTTTTGTTGTTGATTCATCTGGCCATTTTTTTAATACGTCATGAGTTTCTTACGCTTAGAGATATATTGCTCTGAAATTTGGTTTGGAATCCGTTCGTACGCAGTTCTTTCACATAAATCCCGGTTTATTTAACATCTTTAAACAATTTGATTTTTATGTGATGTTTTTTTGGCAAAAACTAAAAAATTCGGAAATCTTAAAATATCATTTTTAACCCGCGCCCCACTGGGGGAGGTGTTTGAACACCCCCCTCATGTTTTTTCAAGATAACGAAAAAACAGCGGCGCGTAGCGCCGCCAAATTTGGCATTAAATATTCACTGATTCTTTCCGGACATTTTGCGAAATTCAAGTTTCGTGTCAGGTCAGGTCAGGTCACCAGGTCAGGTCAAACGACCCTACCTACAAAAACGTTTGCGGTCTTGCCATGACTACAGTTTCTAAAGGATTGATATCAAACTTTTACGATTACATTAAGTCATTAGTGTCTGCAAAATGTTTATCTCGGATTTTGTGTATCGGTGACCTTAGGTCGGGTCAATTTTGCGATCTCCCATCATAAGTCAATGGAGAAATAATCAAATGCTTTCTTTGTCGACGATATCAGTCCATTTCCTTCTGGAAGATGTTATCATACGATATTATGTATGATCCAAGTGCAGGTTTTGCTCAGGGAACATTACGGGGTCATCTCAGGTCATCCGAGGTCACCAACACCTTTTTCGTCAATAACTCGGCCATAATGAAGATAGAGAACTGCACTTTCACCAGTGTTGTTTGTCTCGTCAAGACACATCTTCTTGATATGCAACATGACCTCTTTGGTCACCACTTGGACCTTGACCCCTTAGTCTTTTTTCAAGTTGACCAACATGATCAAATTTGACATATTTTCAAAGCGCCTTGACGAGACAAACACGATGAGTAAACAGTATGCGTTTTATTCTTTGGTAGGTAAGAAGGTATTCACGAAATAATTTTTTGCCAAAATCAGCTTTTTTGACTTTAATGACTCTAAAGCCTAAAACTATTGACCTGAGCGGTCAATTTTGAGGACATAATGCGATTGCAATTTCATTGGTAGCGATTGTACTCTGAACGTTATGTTTCTAGATAGCATAGTTCCCGAGATATTTGGGGGTTTCTGGAGCGATGTCCTAAAACTTGAAAATTGACCTTCTATGACCCATCTAGTGACCTGAGTTTTGACGTGAAGCGAAAAAAAGTCTGAAATAGTTTGCAAATGATTTTGATAACGGTTCGAACAGTGGTCTTATTGATTTTGGTCTAAGGCCATGGGAGCCGAGTTAGCTGGGGGGGTGTTCAAACACCCCCCAGTCGGGCGAAGGAAATGCAGAGGCCCAGTCGGGCGCGGGTTAAAGAAAGTTTCATCTTAAACGTGAACCGTTTCCGTTTGCAATTTGCTGCAAAACTCTTTTTTCAACTATTCTTTACAAATATTTATCGCTTTTTCACCAACATGACGTCATTAAAACGTCTTCTCCCAAACTACTCAACCAATTTCAATACAATTTTAACAGCATGCATATGCTTGTTGTTAATTCAGCTGCTGAAAATTTCCGTAAGATGTGTTGCATATGTGTAATAAGTTATTCGAGAAGACCTTCACCCCCGTCAGGTGAAGGGTAATTTATTTCATGTCCACATTTACCATCGTATCATCTTTCATTAAATTTCTTATTTAGATGCATGAATCATACTGCACTTTGTCAGAAAACATCAGAGGATCATCCAATTACTTACCGGTCAGATGCAAGGTAGGAGAATGCGTTAAGTGTGAGCTTTATGCTATGAACGTTAAATGTCCAAAATATCTGTGACTGACCGACCAAAATCCAAATTGGAGTTTAACTATTTTTGGACGTCTACAAATTTGGACTCCGATTTACATCACTGTACTAACAATGTGTTGATTCCTAAATCTGTATCTCCAAAGTTATCATTTAATGATCCGTCAAATAGCCTTCCACAGTATACGCTGTTGACCTCGTCTGCTGGGTCTCTCACTAGCTCTCACTAAATAGGAAAACAAATAATCGTGATTTTCTCCTAGGGTTACAGCGTTGATATGTGAACTTTCTCTTTTCAAGCTTATTTATGTGCCAAATATCCACCAAATATCTGTTTTCCATGAACTAAGTTTTTGCATCTGTGATTTTTGCTACTCTTTGTGCTCTGGTTAAAGGTAATAGTTCACCTTGAAAGTTGTCTTGAAATTCAACCATACGGTGCATCTTGAGCTCAAAACTACGATATTGACTTTGGTTTGAACAAAGTGATGGATATATGTGGAGAAGAAGTAAGTTTCACTTTTTGTATTTCACGATAAACGTACGATAGCAGGTGCGTTCTGGCTTCCGCCAGACGCCTAGTACAGTCTCTGACCAAAGGGTATGCCGCGCAGCGGGCGGCTGAGCGGATATTAAACGGAGGGTCGTGATTAAGTACTACGTAGTAGAGAGTGTCCTACCTCCGGAGCCCGTCTGGGCGAACTACGAAGCTGTTGTCCGGGGGCCCCCGAGAAAGAAAATGCAGACTCAATTCCTTGTCGAAAACTACTTACGTGCGAGTTTATTCTCAGCCATAACTAATTTCGATCTGCTCTACCAAAACTGCTTATCTCAGTTCAAAACCCCATGTTAAAGGTGAACACCTCCCTTTAAAGGGACACTGCCACCTTAACGTTATATTTCAGCTGAGATAGCCATTTTTAGTGCTTGGCATTGCAATTATGTATAGTATAAGTTAAAACAACCACCGAGGTCGAATCACAAAGAAATTTGAGTTTGGTTTTGACAACTGTAACATTCCCAGTCCCCAGTGTATTTGAACGGGGATTCTGAGCCGATGACGTCATCACTCTTTACTAAAGGTTGATGATAGTCGACTTGTTTTACATTTGGCTGCGTGTATTTTTTGATAGAGTAAGGAGTGCCACATCTTGGGATAAATGCAGAAGCTGGCACCAATCTGGCTCCTTGGGTATATTTCCTTGGGCTCCAACATTTTCTCCAAGGGGATCTCGTCACCAGATCTTTATGTTATTCACCTTTGTACATTCTTTTGTACCAAATATGCTGGGGGCAATGCATGTTAAGGCAAATGGCAAAAGTGACGGTGAAGTGTTTACGTTTTTTGATAATAACTACTGAGTACCTGCGTCCCAGTGCTCAGGGATGTAGTTTCCTATTCAGAATCTGTATTTTGTAGACTATGGTAGTACTTTAAGCGATTTTTTCCAGCTAAGCCCCCCCCAAAAAAACACATTTCTGGAGAAGTCACGGCCCTGCCAACGCTGGGACCAGACCAGATTCGCGACCGTGACTGGCAAGTCAGCGTCACAGGGTGAGGGAGGGTCAACATTGCAGCGCTGTGACTCACAAGCTCATGCCATGGCCGTTACTAGGCTGCGAGCAAATATTTTGGATTTTCTGCATCTGTTTTCACTAATCAAAACACTGTTCACACTTATTATATGTAAAAGATATCACTTGCAATATCACATGCAATCAGGCAAGTAGCCAGGATTTCGCCTAGGGGAGGGGCGGCGCCTCAAAAGGGCCTCAAAACCGATCAACTAAAAACTCTGGCTTTGGTAGGGCCGCAAACGTTTTTGGAGGTGGGGTCACATGACCCGTCCTGGTGACCTGACCTGACATGACCTGAAGTCATAAAAATAGAGAAGGCTGGGCAAATGATGAATGAACAGGTACTGAAAATTTGGCGGCGCTACGCGCCGCCGTTTTCCCGATATCCCGGAAAACCCTGTAGGGGGGGGGCGTCTAACGCCCCCCCCCGGCCCGCGGCGGGTTAATTCAATCTGTAGTCTTTCTGCATGCATGTATTTTTTGGTAGACTAAGGAGTGCCACATCTTGGGATAATTGCAGAAGCTGGCACCAATCTGGCTCCTTGGGTATTGCTACCTTTTCTCCAAGAGGATCTTGTCACCAGATCCTTAAGTTATTCACCTTTTCACTTTCTTTTGTACTAAACCTGCTGGGGGCAATGTATTTTAAGGCAAATAGCAAAAGCGACGGCGAAGTGTTTACGTTTCTTGATAATAATGAATAACTTCTGAGTACCTGCAGCGGCGTAACTTTTTGAAAATCATTGGGGTTGCACTTAGTTGTAAAGAGCCCATTTGTACCAAATCTTGTCATAGGCGTAGTGTTAAATTCCAAAAATATTTGGGTTGTAGCTACAACCCCCCTTTGCATTAAAGTTACACCCATGAGTACCTGCGTCTCAGCGCTCAAGGATGTAATTTCCTATTCAGAATACTTATTTTGTAGATTATGGTAGTACTTTAAGCGATTTTTTCCCAGCTCATCCCTCTCAAACATTTCTGGAGAAGCCACGGCCCTGCCAACGCTGGGACCAGACCAGAGTCCCGACTGCAAGTTCGCGTCACAGGGTCAAACATTTACAGCGCTGTGACTCATCAAGTGCCATGCTCGTAATGTTGACCTGTGGACCGGCTGACTTGGGCCTAGGTCCGCGGACTTTGTTCTTGGTCCCAGGGGGCAGGGCGTGTCTCTCCAGAAAACGTAGGGGACGATGAAGACGCAAAAAAAGCGACAATGTAGACTCTCTACGGCATTAATTCTGACAAAAACCTGCTTTAAAACAAATGATTAAAACCACTGTTCACACTATAACATCATTGCAATAGAATAACTTGCAATATCACATGCAAATCAGCACGCTAACCAGGGATTTCGTCCAGGGGAGGGGCGGGCCTCAAAGGCCATTCCAAGCAGTTGAAAGGGACCCCACCCCCAAACTGGATATGAAAACTCACGGATTTCGGCCACTTTGCTTTGTAATGCACCTTTTTTCTTCAACTTTGGATGATCTGATTGGACCAGTACCCTCAGGTCCCTCAGATAGGCCCATTAACCAGGCACGAGGCAGGATTTCGTCCGGGGGCGGCGCCTCAAAAGGCTTTCTACCAGGCACGTATAAGCCAGGATAACGCACGGTGGGGGGGCGCCTTGAGAGAGACCATTCCCGAGCGCTGAAAAGGTCCATTCCCGAGCGTTGAAAGGGTCCATTCCGAGCGTTGAAAGGGCATAGTAGAACGGATGAAAAGGTCTTCTCTCTCCGTACTGGTAAGGGGCAAAGTTTGCATGTTCATGAGCCCTTCTGACCTTCCCAGGGTCCCTTTCGGTCTGGTCAAGGGCCCCTCTGACCTTCACAGGGGCCCTTTGAACTTATCAGGAGCGCTCTGGTCTGGCTAGGGGCCTTCCAGGCTGTTCAGGGGCCCTTTCGACCTGGTTAGGAACTGCGCTGGCTGCTTTTTCGCCCTACCGACATGCTCAGAGGCCCCTCCGACCCGCTCAGGTGCCCCTCCGACCTGACCAAGGTCCAATCGACCTGCCCCGTGACCCTTTGTGCTGGATAGGGGCCATTCGACGTATTCAGGGGGCCCTCGAAACCACTCAGAGGCCCTTTAGACCTCCCCAGGGGCACCTTTGACCTGCACAGGGGCCTTACGACCTGCCCAGGGGCCCTCTGTGCTGGCTAGGAGCCCATTCAACGTGTTTAGGGGGCCCTCTGACCCGCTCAGGGGCCGTTTCGACCTACCCAGGGCCCCTCCGACCTGCCCAAGAGCCTTCTGTGCTGTCTAGGGGCCCATTCGTCTTGTTCAGGGGGTCATCTGACCATTTCAGGGGGCCCTCTGACCCACTCAAGGGGCCATCTGACCCGCTCAGGGACCCTTTTGGCTTGTCCAGGGTCTCCTCTGACATGCACAGGGCTCTTGTGAACGTCTAAGGGCCCTTTGGTATTTCAGAGAGGGCCCTGATGGCCCTAAGCCACCTCTGAAGTACTATAAACTCTTTGCAGAACATGCTTCGCGTGTCCTTCGACCCAAGCTACCGCGCTTCGTGCGGGCGCGCCGAAAAGGGCCCGCCGTGCCTCCAGAAGAGGGGAAGGGGGCGGTGCGGCCTCCTTCACCGCCCCCTCTCCCTGGCTACGTGCCTGCGTGCAATAGATGCAATAGATATACATTGCAGTATCACTGTAATAGATAGTGCAGTTTATCATTACCAAAACCACCAAAAACCGTTTGATCAAATGTGGTCCATTTAATTGGAACAAAATGAATAAAGCTAAGGACAGCACTTTTTTGGACCACGCCGGATCAAATGGTGAAGAAATGACCCAGATCAGTCACATGAACATCAGCAGTGTCTGGTGATTGTCCCCGGGAAACGGCTAGGCGCACCCGTTTTCTGCCAATACCCAAGGAAATATACCCAAGGAGCCAAATTGGTGCCAGTGTTTGCAATTATCCCAAGATTTGGCACTCCTTAGTCTACCAAAAAATACACGCCAGTTGGTCATACCACGGATTATTGTATAACGGATTGGAAACTCCGTGTCGGCACTTTGATGTTCGCGACCACCGCGTCGATGCTAGCGCACTCAAGGCGCGATTGATCGGCGGGAAAATTACATTCCGTTTTTTTATCGTTCCATATCTCTTCTTTTTCGTCTTATTTTTTATTTTATTTTCTCTTTTTGCTTTTTTTTTTCCTTTTAAAAAAAAACAATGTATTTATGTGCTTCGTTAATTAAAATTCTTAAAATAAAAAAATCATTTTGGCCTTCTTTTCTTTCTTCAATATATTAACAAAATCTTTCATTTAAATTGTAAAATTATCCTCTATTTTTCATAGGACGGAATCGCGCTGAGCGCCCGTCCACTAAGGCTTAGCGGGATCGGAAAAAAGCACCACTTTTACGCCATTTTGGCCGTGTCGTTTGCAGCAAAGAAAACACCATGAGAGGTGCTACACATCGGACTTGCCAGACAACTTTTTCAATCTAGTCGCCACCATCCGGCCGGCACCTCCCATGTCACCACACAGTCGGGCTTCGAGCCCGCATTACACCCTCGCCCGGGTAGCGGGGGTGGATGCCACTTCCCTCGGTTTTTCCCAAATAACTCCCGTGGTTTTTGACCGATCGCAATGCAACTTTCAGTACCCTACTTTTGAACAATTTGACACATACTCTTAAAACTTTTAACTTGTAACTTTCATGACCCGTGACCTATGACCTGTTTCCCAAGGTCATGTCAGGCGAAACTGGCGTCCCGTAGTAGTTAAAGGGAGTGTGCCTACTCACATTGGTCATGTGGAGTTGTTGACACTAGTCTGTAGAACATATTTTTCTGAATTTAGCCACTGGTACTTCATTTCCACAGAACTCACTAGTTTGCTGACGATATTCCAAAGTCGCCAAATCACATTCTGGCAGAATACTTAATTATCAATACGTCGCCAAGGAGCTTTCGCACTAGAATTTCATTGCCTTCTTAAATTACCAACGCCTAAGCATATATTGTTAGCTCTGGCCAGTGCCGCCACGTATAGGTAACATTTTCGCTACTCTGTTTATAGTCGACGATCGTTTTGGAGTTTTTGAACAAAACAAATGCCAAAACAGAAAATAAGTAAAAAATTCAACTAAAGCGCGGCTCCAGACGCTTTGAATTATTCGTAACCAATTAATCAAAGCAGTAAGCTTCTTTACCGCTAATAAAAATATATTTGAACATTTCAAACAGAGTAGGCACACTCCCTTTAACTAACTCAGTAGTTACTGAACTAGCGAAACAGAGTTGCACTGTTTCTGAAGTCATGCAATCGTTATCACATCCACATGAGGAGACTATACTTCGTCCGCAAAATTAAACTTTACTCTTCAAACTTGAGAAAAACTTCATCCTACTGTACACAAAAAACCGAAAATCCCGCACCGGCCGCAGTTCACCACTTTCAGCCTGATATCTTTCACCTCCTTACAAAAAAAGCAGACGCACTCATCTTGATCTTCTCCAATTGGATTACATTTGATACTACAAGAAAGAGTATAGAACACAACACGTATTTTGAGAAATAAACGTGTTGGGATTCTGTGCCAAATGAACCGTTAATTCAAAGCGTCCTTCAAACAAGCGAATGCGAAAATCACGAGAGAGCAAACACGAAAAAAAATACGTCTAACGGCTGTACAGCGGATTGCGCCGCCATCCTCTGACTTTTAGTTCGGTTCTATCGCCCGCCAGGGTTGGCAATAGTCCCCAAATTCGCCGTGAATCCCATCCGTTATACAATAATCCGTGGTCATACATTAACCATACATTTGGCAGCCTGAAGGTTTTCTTTATTTCCCGAAATTCCTTGATATGACGTAAACAGCCCAAATATTAAAACTGAACTTTTTATTAAATTGAGTCTGTTTGTGAGAAACAAATGTCATAATCGTGTTCTGCAGCAATAACTTCATATTTAGCACCACAAACGGCGTGCATTTAATAAATTTTTAGAAGGTGGCAGTGTTCCTTTAATCTGCGCACCGACGGGGGGCGGATATCCGCCCCCCCCACAGGTTTTTCAGGGCTAGCGGGAAAACGGCGGCACGTAGCGCCGCCAAATTTTTCACAGCTGTTTGGGCATCAATTACGCCTACCTTATCTTTTTTCCTAACTTTAAAGGGTCACGTTGTCAGGTCACATTAAATGACCTGACCTCAAGTCACGTTATTGTAAGTTTGACATCTTGCCGAAGCCACAGTGGTGAACCAAACAGTTTGAAACTCACAGTGTGTGATAAGGCCTCGGGTATCTAAAGTTCTGTATATCTCGGATTTTTTTTTATATCGATGACCTGAGGTCATGTCATTTTTTGTGACCTCCCATTGTAAGGCCATGGGAGAAAATCGAAATGCGCACCAATCGAACAAAACCTGATTAAATGTGGCCAGTTTTCATCCTTATCACTATTTTGAAGCTTAGCAGAAGAATGCGTGTTATATTTTTCTTCCGTGACTTCTCTAAGGTCAAATCCAATGTGCCCCCAGGTCATATGGTTTTTATACAATAACTCATCTTCTAGGTAAGTTAGAGTGCTGTGGTTTTCACCATTCTGTTTCTCTTCTCGACCTTCATCGATTGAAATGCAATTTTACGTGACCTTGACATGACCTCAGGTCAGGTCAGGTCATTTTTTTAGTTTGACCTAGCTAGATCATACGATAATTTATTCGATGCGCCGTGATGTCAGAAACACGATGGTTGCACAATC
Organism: Semibalanus balanoides; assembly: GCA_014673585.1. Lineage (NCBI taxonomy): Eukaryota > Metazoa > Arthropoda > Thecostraca > Balanomorpha > Balanidae > Semibalanus > Semibalanus balanoides. The sequence continues at coordinate 81,792 of VOPJ01001683.1, read as the reverse complement.
GCTTCCCTATATTGTGTACTTAAAACGTTATTAGCCAAAACACTTTTTTCAGTAAAATAAAGCATTTTAAACCTTTGATTACCTCTGGAGCCTTAACTATTGAACCTATTACAAACATGAGTAAATCAAGGCGAAAGAGTGTTTCAAGTGCATTGCAGAGCTTTTTTCGGATCGCTCCTAGCTATGTTAGTTACTGAGCTAGCCCGGATGATGTTAAGCAATGCTCAATTTGCTCGAAATATGAGAAAATTTGACCTGTTTTGACCTCTGGTGACCTCAATATTGACGTGATCAAAAATGATCTCAGTAGTGTTCTCTAGGCCGTACTTTGTCACGCAGCTGCACCTTATGGCAATTTTCCCCAGAGCTTCCTACCGAGTAGCGCGCGAGCGTAGGCGAGGCATCCGCTTACGAGTAGTTTTTGATATCTGCTGGGGGCAGTTATCGCCCCCGTCGTTCGAGAGTTGGCTCAGACCCCTCGTCGCGTCGGTGCGCGGGTTAACCTGCTGATCTTTACATCAAGCACTGCGCTTCAATTTCCGCCCAGAGTCAAGGAATAATAATAATAAAGCTTGTTTGTCAACAGACTTAACCCTCGCCCTGGTGGGGGGTAGGGTGACAATGATTTGCGAAATTTGGAATTGGTATTGGGATGCCCCCGCAAAATGTGATGCTACTAACAAAAACATCACATGTAAATTTATTTGGAAAAATATTCATATTTAGAGGTAGCGCAATAGCTTCAAAGATTAAACGGCTACCCCTCCATGTTAGTCTCCTGCCATTGACGTGGGGGCGTCAATAACGCATGCCGCCCTGATGGGATTTTCCGCGTAATCAACTCACAATCCGAGTAAGCGCTTTATCAACGTGAAACTTTTTGATAGCGGTTGGTTTTCCAGCATCGATTTAACGTCTTTTGTGAATTATCAACAAGGAATTTTGTTCTGGACTGGAAATTCTAGTTATTGGCGAATTTAGTGACGTCACTCACTCAGCGAGTTTCCGGCGCCTAAAATAAGCTTAAATTAACAGACACCGCACAAAGGCCATCTTTTGAAGAACATGACAATAGAATAAAATGGGTCCGAAGAGTGCGTTAGGAGGAACAAGAGGCAAGGGATGAACATGGTTATGTCTCAAGAATTAAATTTTTTTGGTTTTGAAAATGAAAATTGTGGTTTGTTTACACCAAAATAAAAATTTACAACCGATTTTTTGGGAAATGACCGCAAAAACATCTAAATTTGCTAAACCGTTTGAATATTATTTCGATACGAAATTGCTTCGTTATTTCAGCAGTTAGAACATTAGCATGTAGAACAGAAGTAACCAAGTTTTCAGCGTATGATAGAGCCTATCGTTGTTTGAGTTATTACGAATTTCGGGGAGGCGTTATCGCGCCTCACAGCCAATGGCGGCCTATGGAAGGGGGGGCAGTGGAAAACGTGCCCGTAATATCCTTTAAAAGCGCATTGCGCAAGATTTTATATGTATTATTTTTCAATGAAACTTTGTGTACGTGGCTTTGATCATTATGATCACATTTTGCGGGGGCGTCCAGATACAAATACGAAACTTTATTTTTCACCATGTATAAGATTGTCACCCTAGTGGGGGGTCATTTTGACCCCCCCTGAGTTTTCCCGGAACAGCGGAAAAACGGCGACGCGCAGCGCTGTCAAATTTTTCATAGGTGTTTGAACGTCAATTACCCAAACTTTTTAAAAAATGACTTCAGGTCATCTCAGGTCCGGTCACCAGGTCACGTCAACTGGCCTTGCCTTCCCAAATGTTTATGATCGTGCCAAGGCCACAGTTTTTATCCGAAGATTTGAAACTTGCAGGATTTAAGAAGATTTAAAGTACCTACAATTGCTATGTCTTGGATTTTTGCATCGGTGATCTAAGGTTAGGTCAATTTCCTGACCTCCCATTATAAGTGAGCGGAAAAATAAACAAATGCTTCCCATTCAGACAACTTGCATTAAATCAGGCTGATTCTGTTAGAATCATGTTATTTTAGCTCATTCTGGATGATCAAGGTACAATTGTTGCTTAGTGATCTCTACAAGGTCATCTGAGGTCATATGAGGTCATCAGCAATTATTTGTTAATAACTATTGATAGAAAAGAGATAGAGACGAGCGGATGATACCACTATGTTCGTCTTGTCTGGCCGCGTCGCCCCATATGCAACATGACCTACCTGGGTCACCAAATGACCTTGACCTGAGGCATTTTTTTTAATTGACCTTACCAAGTCACCAAGTATAAGTTTCAAAGTGCCTTCACAAGAAAAACACGATGGTGTTAAAATAACTGCTCTATCATTTTTTAGATCAAAAGTTATTCAGGAAAACATATTCTACAAAAAAATGCATTTCTGACCTTCGATTACCTCTGGAGCCTAAACTATTGATCTGAGCTCAAATTTGATAGTACTCAATGTTATTGCATTTTTGATGAGCTTTCGATTGCTTTTTCGTTTGTTCCTAGCTTTCATATTTCACGCGATATACGGGCTTTTCGATGTGAAGTCCAAAAACTGTGAAATTCGACATTTGATGACCTCTAGAGACCTCAATATTGACCTTAGCTAAAATTTGTCTCTGTAACTTCGAGTGTACAGGTTGATAGCTTTCGAACGTTTTTGTTCTGCGTCTTTCTATCCCTTTTCGAGTAAGAGAGGGGTCATTTTGACCCCCCCCCCACCATGGCGAAGTTGTCTCGGAGGCCCACCAGGGAGCAGTTTAAAGGGAATATAACATCTTTAACATTAGTTTTTAACTGAGATAGCCAGATTGCCGGGTGTACTGAGAAACCTTCAAACGCTTCTCTGCAGAAAAATGTGAGGCAGTAACTTGTTAACCCACTACCTTTTGTCACCAGACTTGAGAAGCGGAATATCATACCGACGCCGCCGTCAGCACGGTCGCCAGGATGTTTTTTGTTGGCACCGTCCTGCTGGTGCTCGTCCATACGGCCGACAAGAAGGGCGCCGGCACCGACTCCCAAGTGTCCATCAAGCTGCGCGACTCGGCCGCCACCGAGACCCCGCTGTTCGAGCTCAACAACCTCGACGTGAACGACTATGAGCGCGATGCCGTCAGCAGGTTCCACCTGCCTGAGAACTTCACGGACGGCCTGATCGACCTGGACAGCATCATTCTGGTGCCCAGCACGGCCGGGGAGGAGGACGCGTGGTTCGTGGACCTGGTGGAGGTGGTGGATCGGCCGGGCAGAACCACCTGGCTGTTCCCCGTGCACCGCTGGCTGCACGGCAACACCGAGTACCGCATGCGGGAGTACGACTTGAGTCTGCCGCAGGACGACGACGCCGACCTGCAGTCCCGCCGTCAGACGGAGCTGGCCGCCAAACGCGAGATGTACCAGTACCTGCAGCACTACAAGGATTTTCCTCCGCTGGTAGGTGCACTGTGTGTTCCTTACAGATGTACCAGTGCAGTTGTTGCTCAGTGATCTCTGCAAGGTCATATGAGGTCATCTGAGGTCATCAGCATTCTTTTGCGAATAACTATTGATATAATAAAGATAGAGACAAACGGGTGACACCAATATGTTTGTCTCGTCGGGATACGTCGCCCCATATGCAATACGACCTACCCGGGTCATCAATCTACCTTGACCTGAGGTCAAACTTATCAGTTGACTTAAAAATATTACTATTTATATGTTTCAAAGTGCCTTAACAAGACAAACACGATGGCGTCACAGTTATTTCCTTATCTTTGTTAGGTGAAATGCTATTCACGAAAAAATGCTTTACCAAAAATGGCCTTTTTGACCTTTCATGAACTCTGGAGCCATAACCGTATTACTGTTGGGGGGGGGGGCGAATCGGCCCCCTTGATGTTTTTTGTGTTCAGTTCTTTCATAACTCAACCCACAATCTTCAAGCTTGCTGACTTTTCCTATCATTTCATTGAACATCGAATAGTTTACTTTTTCCCAAATTAAACCATTAGGAGGGGGTCCAAGACAGTTTTTAGGGGGGCGTGTTCGTCCATTTTGACACAAAGTCTGTGCATGGTTAAGCACTTTTGGAGAGTTGTGTGTTGAAGGGAAGTGTTAGCGAAAAGAGACTTCGGTAGATAATTGATTGTTCTTTCAGATGGCAAATCTCGAAATGTAAAATTTTGAATTTTGAAATCCGAAATTTTTGAAAAACTTATTTTTTTCACAAAATGATACGAGTTTTCTATTTTCATGACGTTTCAAAAAACCGGAAGATATAAAAGAGAAAACATGCCAATTAATATGTTTTGAAAGTTTCAGTGTGATATCTAAGTATTTGATGACCAGATGTCAGGTCAAATGCTAACCTTCCAATATAAATATATGGTTAAAATTAAAAACAAGGGTTTAGCATATTGTATCAATCCAATTAATTCAGTATCATGTAATCTTAGGCCCTTCTTGATGAAAATGATGATCTTTTTAGTCAGTGACCTTTTAAAAGGTCATTCAAGGTTAAGAACACTTTTTTATCAATAACTCGTGACAGATACATCATAGAGACTCGCAAATGGTCTCAAAACGTTTTTTCTCGTCAATACGCATGTTTTTATTTGCAGTTTGATCGAGTTGTGTCACCTTGACCTTGACCTGGACCCGGGGTCAAATTTTCGATTCGACAAAATTGGTATGATTTGAACCGCAATGACGAGAGAAACACGATGGTATCAAAATAAGTGCTCTATACGTTTCAGATGAAAAGTTATAAGAGAACAAACTTTTGCTGAAAAACAGGTTTTTAACATTTGTTGACCTCTAGAGCCCAAACCATTGACCTGAGGTCGTTTCTGATGCCAAGCAGGCGAAAGACAATTCAAACGGCTTTACAGTACTTTTTCAGATTCCTCCTAGCTGCTATAGTTTCCGAGATAATGGCAAGGTTTTCTGAAAATATTATGTTTTGACAAATATGACTTTTGATGACGTCATTTTACCTTGAAGATAGTGACCCAAGGTCACCAAAACTTGACAAAATAGAGTTCATTGTCGACCCTTACAACATAACAAATGTTATGTTTCGGGCTCTTATGACAGCCGAGATCTGAAGGGGGCCGAATAATCCCCCCCCGACAGATTCGTATACTTTTCATCCCTCCAAGAATAAGGTTAACTATTGACCTTACCTAAAATCTGATGACATATCGTTTTTCATTTTTCACTGGCTTTCGATTGCTTCTTTAACCCTTTTGGCTTCTTAATCAGTGTGATATTCCAAAGATATAAGCTTTTGGAAGGCGCTACGGTCGGGTCGGATCTGGCCGGGCTGTGTCGGCCGCTTTACACGCGCAATTGAGGTGGCACTTTTGTGCCCCCCCCCCCCTCGCGTGTTTTTCGTGAATATCTTTAAAAAAAACGGCGCAAGGCGGTGGTGTTTGTGCGACATTTACGGCAACACAATAGCGGATCGTTTGACTTAGAAATATAAATCGGTTGGTAAATTTTCGAGTTATATGGATTTGAATTCCAGAATGGCGGCCAGAATCGAAACCAGGAGTCATATTGGGATGATTCAAACGCCATCTGGTAGCCAATGTCCATGTTCATCCCCAAACAGAACTTCAGACACATTGCGGTTGACCTGTGACGTCACAGAGGTGAAATCCCAAAAATGGTGACATTTGGCCCGATTTGACATTCGTGACCTCGTTTGACTTATAAGATATTGACCCAAGGTCACCATAATTTGCTAGAATGTAAATCATTACAGCAACTACGTACCCTGTAAGTTTGAACGTTAGAGCTCTCGTACTTTCTGAGATCTCAGGGGGGCACTTAAGTGCCCCCCCTCCAGTGCGCGTTAGCGACATACCCCTCTCCAGTGTGCGTGTTAAATGTGATACATATCCTGTAATCACTGAGGAATCGCTCGCGCTTCGCGCTCACTCGTAATCAAATATGGAAAGGAAATATGCTGCTGAAAACAGACAACAATGCAGATATATGAATAGCTATTTACATATCACATAAGAAATTAATTTATTTGGTTTGCGATTTACGAGCAGTTTCTAAGTCATTTGTCCTATGTTTCAGATTAAAGTTCTTCCAGAAGATGAGAAGTTCTCCGATAAATATACGGTAAGTTGTGTGCACATATGTAAACCCGCATGCTTGGATGTAATTATCCCTCTAAATAAACCCATTGCAGTTTAAATCTGCAGGCCGGTTTAATGTCATCCATCCAATTAATACTCTACTAAATGACATCGGCATTGTTAGTAAGTGTTTAGGGATCAATGAGTGTAAATATTATAAATGGCTTTACGCCTATTTCATGGAACTTAACCCTATACTGATTGGTTACGTTCTATCACGGGTAGAGCTCCCTATTTTGAATAGGCAACTCCACCTGTGATAGAACATAACCAATCAGTGGCAGATCCAAGATTTGGTCAAGGAAGGGGCCACGTAGCGGAGTGGGACCCAGGCCTTGACGGACCTCCTTATGCTTTGGTGGGCCCTTTTTACCTTGAAGGCAATGGCAGGCCTGAATAGACCATTTCAGTTCAAAATATGCCTTTTACATGCCAAAATTGCCCCTCTGCAAGCTTTCTGGAGATCTGAATGCGCCCTCTGGAGATCAGAATTGGCCCTCTAGAAGTCAGACTGGGCTCTCTGGAGGTCAGAGTGAGTAAATTTACTTGGGAGTTGTTTGAAACCGGAGTGGAATTCGTTTCGAGACATTCGATTGCCTATGGACCCCCTCGCGGGCAATTGTTACCATTCAAGGCTCAAGGAAGCCATGCTTCAAGCGCCCGCAGCGTTAGAACGAAGAATGGCATAACAAAACATATCGTTGATATTGTGAAAGGGAAATGATCACAATGTGTCTATGAGCAAAACTGCTGAATGCTAGTTCATTCTCGAAAATTGTATGTCAAAGACAGAGTTAAACTTACTCTAGTCACCACTTACTGATTTTTCCAATTTGGTACTTGCGTATGGTTTTAAGCTAGTGACGGATTTATGAGAAGGATGTATCAGGTGTATGTGTCCTACGTAGAAACAGAAGAACCTCCTTCGTGCTGGTTTTGAAGACAGCCTGGAGAACTTGAAGTGCTACGGAATATGTGCCATAATTCAAGACAAGGCCTTCTAGGTTAAAGGGAATAGTTCACCTTGAAAAAATAGAAAAAGCTCAGAAATGATGAAGAGAAGCAAGAAATTAAGTATCATATTATAAGTGTCAGCCGTATATTTACGCGGAAAAAAACAAATTAATTCAATTATTTGGTTGATTATTCAATATTTTTTTTCCCAAACAGTATGCGAAAATAATAGCTGCGCTGGAAGCCGACGTCATCCAGATTTAGTGAGGATCGTGCGTGTCGTTACATAGGTGGTAGTTGCCGCTAAGTACGTGTTTGAAGATGCGGAAAATAGCAAGCGGCTTGGTGGAAAACGCATCACTACAGTGCTAGATCTGCTTTATAGTAGGTATTTCAAGCGTCACTATATATAATTATAATTTCACTATGAAATTGTAGTGTCGCTCGTCGCTCATGTCGCTGTGGCTCTGGGGCGTCCGAGTCCGTCTGGAATTTGATGACGGTCTGGACACGCGCCGGCTCTCACGTCACTCGAGGCGTACCGGTCTCGCCGGTCGCTCCTATCACTCAGGCGGGCGGCCCTGCGCCGGCGGGCGGCCCATCAAACAGCCGGCCGCAGCTTCATGGTGCGAAGGCGGGGTTCGGATGTGATGGGAGGAAGGGACAGATCAACAACGCGAGCCTGGGAACGTTCAGGCCCGACAGCTGAACGCGACGCATTACGCCTACAGAACGTTGTTTAGAAAAATGTTTTATAGTAAGATTTAAACATCAAATCACTATGCATAAGCATTACCCTGCAGTTCATTCTTAGGCAATATGCAAGAATGAACGGTACCGACGTATGGTTTTGTCGGCACTTAGCACACTATTCCCCAGTTCAAGTCATCTGTGCGTACATATCGATGCCGTCAATCAGGCCAATCAGAGCGCTGCCCAATCAGCCGATTGAAGTTACCCGAGAGGTTACCCGATCCCGCGACCTTTTAGGGCTCGAACTATTCGACAATCAACATCTCAGCCAAGGTTTCTTGGAAAATGTGAAGCGTCAGCAAAGTCATTTTCGAGCATCGCGCCTGCAACCTTGGGCTATCTCACCGGTCAAAAGCATGTCTAACCGGTGACACCTATTCCTCTTAAAGGACAGGCGTGTGCCTACATGTGGTTCGAAATATCCAAATATAGGTATGTCTTGGTGGCGGAGAAAGCCTTGGTCTTGAATGATTAATGCTAATTAAGCCGTCTAGGCATCTCTAGCTGGATTATTACTTATAAAATCCACCAGCTTTTCGACTATTCCTTTTGTTTCGATTAATCATCACCTTCCACTATACAGTTGTATTGAGCCCCACACATGTTATACCTCAATCCCTTCACTAATGGCGCACTTAAGACAATGCATTTTCTATATGAACAACGTTAAATGGAGCCCAGACTCAGTTCCTCAGATGCTGTCAGCGCGCACGGTTTGTTTTATATTGGCCAGCGCTAACGATATATATATGCTAGGCCTAGCAGTGTAATCATTAGGGCAGTGCTTCTAGTAGCGAAAGCCTCTCGGGCGAATACTGATAGTTATGTGCTGGTTCGTAGGAACTCATTTGAAGCGGGGGTGGGGGGCATTTAGGGATACAAATTGGCAAACTTCTCAAAACTTTGGATTTTATAGTCAATTTTCTCAATGTTTCGGCCTTTTAAAAAGTTTTGGGTGGAAAAACAAATTTGTGAAAATCTGAGAAAGCCATTTTGTAGAACTCGTCATTTTACGTGTTGTAATGTTTGTATTTTAAATTTGCTTCGAATCTATATTTTTTGCATTTATCAAACATTTAGATATTTTCGACCCAAAATTGCATGTAGTGACATTGCTAAAATTTGTCTATCTCCATTTTGTTACGCAACTGCTTTTTTACTGCGTGAAATTACGTGAAATTACGTGAAATTACGTGAAATTGCATGAAATTGATGTACAAGAAGGTATGCTAAGTTTCACGGCGATATCTGCAACGCTACGGAAGTTATTCAGGAAAAACCGAGGGGGCTCGGATCCGAACCTCCCAGGCGGTCGTGGGCTATGCCTCGTAATTTTACATTAGGTACTTTGACTCAAAAGTTGTGAAGCGTTGCCCTCCACTAAAAAAAGTTATGAGTTAGTTGCCCCTCTCTCTCCTTGCCGCCCCCCTCCCGACTCTTACGCCTGTGGTTTGGTGATGACATACTGATCTAGGCGAATAAGGAATACCTCAGCAATTAGAGAGAATCTTGAGAAATAAAGTATATGGCTAAATTCAGAAAATGTGCTCTATAGATTAGTGTGAACAACTCCACATGACCGATGTGAGTAAACACTTCCTTTAAATGGCATATAAGGTTTGATGGGCCTACCCCTACTCACACTTGTACACCACTGTGCTGAATACACCACTGTGCTGAATACACCTCTGTGCCAAGCTCCAGCCAGGCTCCTATTGCACCAGTTGTGACGTCATCGACCGTCAACTCCCTACGCTATTGGCTGACGTGCAGGGCATGCACTAGCTGTATACACTCGGGAAATACGCGCGGCCGGGACGGTCAGCAGCTGGTATGGCAACACAAAGATTATACCGCACCGTGATAGCATGGACACTAGCTGTATACACTTGGGAAATACGCAGCCGGGACGGTCAGCAGCTGGTATGGCAACACAAAGATCATACCGCACCGTGATATGCTGCGTTACCATCCGGGATTGTGACGTGTCATTTTATCTTCCGTCATCTAGCATTTATTTGTATTCCTGTCACGACTCTCCACTGATCAATAAACGAGCGCCTTTTGCACCGTTGCCGGTCACCGGTCGACTCTTCTTATATTCTTCTTATCGACTCCTCAGCTCGCCCTCGGTATGGAGATGCAGTCGCTGATGTTGGAGACGGAGCCGCTGGGAACATCCTCGGACAAGTGGACCTCCTTCCAGCAGATAATGGACGCCGTCAACAGCACACTCGGCGCCCCTGACGTCAGTTCACTCTCGCTCGTTGTCTGCGCACTGTTCGCATGCAGTTAGAGTCACAGGGTGCCTTTATGAATTTTATGAAGCTTTGTATGTGTTTGTGCAGCCTGTGTATATGTTTTGTGTTTAAAAACCTATGCTGTTTACGTAACATATCAATATTTATGCGGTATGTACCCTCGCCCTATGGGGGCCTGACAGGCCCCACAGAGGTTTTTATTTAATAACTTTTTACACATGCTGTGCATACTTATGAAATTTCTAGTATCTGAGGTTATAACAACTATACATATCCTGTCAAAATTTTGTTGATTCTGGTCAAGTGGTCTCGGAGGTAATGACGTTTTAATGACGTCATGTTTGTAAAAAACGATAAACTGTTTGAAAAATCATAGAAAAAAAATTGTAGCAAATTGCCAACGGAAATTAGAAAGACGTAAAATTACATTTTCTTTAAAATGTTAATTTCCGAATTTCGAAATTTTTAGTTTTGGATCCCAAGAAAAACAACATAAAATACTTTTTGAGGAAAATCCCACAAAATCAAAATTTTAAAAATATTATGTAAAAACAAAATAATTTATGAGACAACTGATAACAAACAATACGTAAACCAAGTTTAAAAGGCAATATCTTTATTTTTGACGGAGTAATGGCTTCATAAATGTACGAAATCTATGACGTTGATTTCCTATTTTTTAACTTTTGTTGACCAGATACTATCAAATAGATACCTTTTCTGTATTCAGGAGCGAAAATTAGTCTAGGACATGCCTTTCCATTTGCATTTATCATTTTCTAATTTTGAGGTTTTTTAACTGCTATTCTGGATGTGATCGAGTCGAGGTTGCTAATGATAATTGCCAACAACAATAATCATATATGGTGAAGATTTTCGTGACCTAGGAGGTTATTAACTAACCCAGACCTCAAAATCGATAAATGGGCAGATAGCTTAATCAAAGACCAACAAATTGTCGCTAACCAAATCATTTTACTTTCATCCCTTTAATAATTATGACGGTCTGAGCAAAAAATATATTTTTAACTTGGTCAATTTTATGTCTTTCACTTGACCTGGATGTGTCTCAGAAATTAATTGTCCGATTGAGTTGAAATTCACCATACATTTCCTTCGCGCTCGCTCGTTCATCGCCAACTACGGCGTTTTACTGGTATTTATGGTTCAACTTCACATACTTTCGTTACCGCCACAGAATGGCTCCGTTACCCAAAATGGGGTCATGACCCACCGTTTGGGAACCACTGCTCTAATGTCTTAAGGCCGATTTGAAGAAGTAATTGTTTCGTTTTTTTACTTAATGCATTTGACTTTTTGCCTTTTTACTTTTTGCGTTTTTTACTTTTTGCACTTTTGACTTTTTGCGTTTTTGACTTATTGCGTTTGACTTTCTGCGTTTTTTTTTACTTTTTGCATTTGACTTCTTGCGTTTTTCACTTTTTGCATTTGACTTTTATTCCTTTTGACTTTTTGCCAATTTGACTTTTAATATTTTACTTTTATCTTTTTGACTTCTTACAAATTTTTCATTTTTTGACTTTTTGCAGGTTTTGACGTTTTGCTTGTGAATTTTTGTCCTTTTGAATTGTTGTCCTTTTGACTTTTTGCATTTGACTTTTTGCCCATTTGACTTCTTGCCGTTTTGACTTTTTGCGTTTGACTTTTAGCCAATTTGACTTTTTGTCCTTTGACTTTTAGCCGGTTTGTCTTTTTGCTTTTGACTTTTTCACATCTGACTTTTTGTCCTTTGACTTTTTGACTTTGGACTTTTTGTCCTGTAATCGTCACTGGTGACATCACAGATCAGGCCAAAGTTCAAAATCGAGTTATTTAAGTTTATGGGCCATACTTTCCGTTCAAACCCTTTGATTGCAACCATGATCGTCTAGAAAACTCTCAAAAATAGTATACACATCCCGCACGATCTAAAAGGGAATTGTTTGGAAAAGGTCAAGGTCAAGGTCAGGTCACATAAAGTCACTATGCCAAAGAAGAATAAAAAGTCATGTTACACATGTTTTTTATGAATTTGTAATCATTGTTGTTGTTATCATGTTTTTTATAATTTTACATGAGGAACTCGACATTGATAATAATTTTACCACCTGGCATAATGAACGTGAAGTAAAGGTCAACCAAAGGTCATATTTAGGTTAAAAAGGTGAAATCGTAAAAATGATAAATATAATCGAAAATTTGTATGAACCAGTTTTATCTCAGAAATACAGAGCTGCAATTTATTTTTCTGTATCTGGTCAAAAGAGCAAACAAAAATGCAATTTCAAAATTTTACGTCATTACTCAGTCAAAATTATCTCTTCTCTTTTTAATTTTGCATGGTAGTTGACTATGTATTGTTCTTTGACATATATTGCGGGTGTTCAATAGATTTAAAAGTTTTGATTTTTTGTTATTTTTTTTAGCAACAAAAAATCAAAAAAATCAGTTAGAATCACTTTTTTCTCAAAAATCATAGACAGCCCTGTAACAACCATTGAAATTTGTTATCTTTTCACATTTTCGTATTACGTTTTGTCGATTACATGTTTGTACATATTTGTACGGTCTCTCTTATCTCTTAATTAAAGTTAAGCTGATTTTGGTGTCAAAATCGTGTGTAATGACGTCACTAACTTAGCTATGTCTAAACAAATCTGACGAATTTGTCATTTTCCTCATGACAAGTGTAAAAGGTTTCCGGACAGGTATCAGAAGTTTAACGTTGATAGCTGCATTATTTCTTATTCTAAATATTCCTCGGGGGGGGGGGCTAAAAACGCCCCACTCCCAGTGCCTCTCAGCCTTGTTAGTGGACTTAGAGTTAGCGGAACTTAACTTAGCGGAAGCTAATTGGTCGGCTAACGGTTTCCAAAGTCAGCGGAAACGCTAATCGCGAAAAGTTAGCTTGGCTAATAAGCCGTTAGTGGCTTAGCGGAGCCGTGCCCTGCACCACTGTTGACCATCAGCGTTACCTGCAGGCGATGGAGCACTGGGACTCGGACAAGTGGTTCGGCGCACAGCGGCTGCAGGGAACCAACCCAGCGCTCATCACACTCTGCACACGCATACCAGACAAGTTAGTATGCACCAGTAGAATATCCACGGGGCATGACAATCTTGCCGGAGTTAGTTTAGATGGGCCATGTCGAATGTCATCTGCTTTCTGCAATTATGTAAGTTAACGGAGAGTTTCGTGCCCAAAGTATTTAGCAATGACTTTCTATAGTATGAATGTGTGCGATGATGGATGACATTGTTATAATTAATAGTATGTGGTGTGTACGGGAAGATGATCTTAGCATTGTAAGATAATTACATTTTAAGAAAAAGGACAAAAAGATAGAAGAAGAAGCTTCCGGCCTTATGCCATTTCCAGTTAAAATTGTCAACTTGATAATGTAGTAATGACAAAAGTTCTTCCAACTTCCTGTCCCTTTTTCTAAAAGTTTAAACATCTGACATAGTTATCCTTCGCCTTATGGGGGGGGGGGGGCTGACAGGACCTCCTTGAGGTTTTTCTTGAATCACTTTTTACTTATGAGACGCATCTTTCTTTCCTTTTGAAGCTAGTTTACAACAATTATACGTGTCTTGTTAAATTTTAATCAACATTGCTCAATATTTGAAGGAGATAATGATGTTTTGATGACGTCATGTTCGTAAAAAAGCGTCAAATATTGGAAAATTCATAAAAAAAGAGTTTTTAAGCAAATTAAAAAAAAAATCACATAGGGCGTAACATATTATTTTCTTTCCAATGGCAATTTCGGAACTTATATTTTTGGTTTTTCACCCATTTTTTAAATCACCACAAAATCAAAATTGTAAAAGATAACTTAAAAACTGGAATGTATCTGAGAGAACTTAGTCTGAAAAATACTCAAACCAAATTTCAAAACAACATCTTTATTTTTGACTGGGTGATGGTTTCCAAATGTAAGAAACTTATGACGTCATTTTTATTGAACTTTTGTTATACTTTTTTGACCAGATACGAACAAATCAATACATTTTATTCAGGATAAAAAATTGGTCTGGAAACATGCATTTTTATTACATTTCACACTTTCTAATTTTGATGTTTTCTGCCCATTGTTCCGGACATGATCGAGTCGAGACTGCTAATGCTAATCACCCATAGCAATTTTAATCTTTGGTGACGACTTTCATTCATAGGGGTCATTAGCTAACCCAGACCTAAAAATCGATGTATGTTCAGATAGCTAATTCCACGACCAACATTTTGACGCTAATCAAATCATTTTATATTGATAACTGTAATAATTACGACGGACAGAGCAAACCATTTTTTACGTGGTCGATTTTAGGTCATTTACTTGACCTGGAAGGTCATCCGTTGACCTGAAACCAAAAAGTGATATACCATTAGATTCCTTACATGACAGGTAACCTGCTTTTTTACGACGTTGCTCTATCTTGCTTGGTTTGGGAGTTAACAGGGGGCCTGTCAGAGCCCCCCCCCCCGTATGGCGAAAGTGAGAAACGTTCCCCGTAAGGCGAGGGTTATAATAATTTTCCTTTACATAATACTAAGTTCCTCTGCATTAATTAGCGGCTGTTTTATAACTAAATCGTGCTCAAGCACTTTAATATTGTCTTCCCTGTCTGTTCCAATGCCTTAACCCTATTAGTGGCAGGCTCCTGGCTATTAGTGGCAGGGGTAAAAACGGCCTACCTTGAGATCTCGATATCTACTCATCCGATTTTCACAAATCAAACGGCATTTGATTCCCTTCAATATGATTTACATTTCTAAGAAAATTAATTTCCTAATTATAGAAAAGGGGGTAACAAGGTGGCAAAACTCCAAATTTTATAGTTATTCTGGATCCATAACAGCTGCCAGGTCTTTTGACCGATTTCAACGCAAGTAACAGGGATCAATAGAACTTGAATCGAAGATGGTCACATGGCGGCATTTTTTTGTTCATTCAAAATTGCAGGTGTTTGCAGCCTGCAGGTCACTAAATATGGAGGGGGGGGTGAAAGAATGCATAGTGAAACAATTTTTGTTTTGTTTTTTGTAATAGTTTAAATGGTGTGTTGTTGTCATCAGCCAAAATATGTATTAGTCATATTTCATCCATAGGCGGTGCCAGGTTACAAAAAGGGGAGGTCAAATAAAAACAATTATTAACCAAAGGCATGCTGCTACCAAACAATATAAGTAAGATTCTGATCACATATAATCCCGTTTATATGTTTTACCTTATCACTATAGGGGTGTCTAGGATCCAAATTAGGGGGTAAGACCCTTTGCTAGGTGTATTTTAAGTTTCTATAATACTAACTAGTCAACAGTGACTTTTCACTGGCAACTTCAATTTACATTTGTTGCCCCACTTTATACCCTACCTGGAGTCGACCATTATCCTATAATCGTTCGTAGAATATCCTGTGGTGCGTGTTTCATCTAAAAACTGCATTATATTATGTCATTGTTGGCGAAAGCATCTTAGTTTCCTTGCAACAATATGACCACCTTACTTCGATTCCTGAGCGCGCCACTGCCAACAGAAATACTGCATACCCTCCCCTTGCCACATATGTGCACATATAGTTATAAGATATCTTTATATTCGGACGTAATCGGTGGCATATCGTCATCATTATTATAGTCACCCCCTTTCCTGTGCCTGAACACGCCCCTGCAAGTCTATATGACATAAATTATGCACATAATGGAAGAAGATTCTATCTCCTGCATCTTCATAGTTATGAATCTCCCATAAATCGCTCTAATGACTGCCAGCCAATTGTGTCATACTTCATGGAGACCTCCCCTTTTGAAATCCCTGAAACCGCCTCTGCCGTACAATAGTTTTGGTATTTCAATAGCAACGACTAATTTGAACTTGATTCAACAAAAATCAACATGTGTAACCTTTTCATACTTGATGCAGTTAGAAAGAAGCCATGAAGAACGCATCTCCTTGTTATTGCCAAATGTCGCTTAAAAGGCCTACCAAAATCTGGTCCTGGAGACCCCTCTGTTAAGGATTATAACTCAAATATTTCACAACCATATGCGAAAATCGATTTTAGGAAAAGTCAGAAAATTTCATGGCCTTGCTCCCAACGGTTCCGGAGATATCCACGAAAAACCTGAGGGGTGGCCGAAAAGACCCCCTGACACTATTAGGTTTAAAGGGAGTGTGTCTACTCACATTGGTCATGTGGAGTTGTTGACACTGGTCTGTAGAAAATATTTTTCTGAACTTAGCCATGTACTTTATTTCTTCAGATTCACTTTAGTTGCTGGGATATTCCAAATTCGCCAAGATCATTCTGGCAGAACAAAATTAGCAATATTCGCCAGAGAGCTTTCGCTACTAGAAGCATTGTCCTTAAATTACAACGCCAGCAATAGCATATATTGTTAGCGTTGGCCAATAGAAAACAACTCGTGAGCACTGATAGCAGCTGCCGAACAGAGCCTCGATAATTATTTTGCATTGTTCGTAAGGGTTGGTTTATTGTCTTTGGTGCGCCATTATAGGTAACATCTTCGTTAATCTGTTTATAGTGGCGACTGGCGATCGTTTATGAGTTTTGAAACAAAACAAATGCAAAACAGAATATAAGTACAAATTTATATAAACGGGCTGCACTCTGCAGTCGTAAATTGTATCGCAACCAATGATACAACCAATAGCTTCTTACTGAAGGAAAAATATATTTGACATTTAAAAAGAGTAGGTACACTGGCGACCGCCGGGGAACCTTTTTTCGGGGCGCCTATTTGAGTTTCAATGCCCGTATTTTCCAAAGCTAATGACCGATCGTCGATATCTTTATGAGATAAGATTGGTGAGAAAATTATGTTGCTGTACCATCCCCCCTAAATATACTCATACCCTGCAATGGCACTGATAATGTAATTTTGAAGTATTCGCAAGGGGCGGGAGACCTGGCGCGTTACGCCGCCTCTTCGGCAGGTGGCCACCGCTCGGATTTGGCTGGACATTTTGTCAGGCCAAAACGCAATAAAATAGTTATTGACATATATATAATAAAATAATAATTGAATCAACCGACAAAGGCGCGGCATTTTTGGGAGTTGGGGTCATTTGACTTGATCTGGTAACTTGGCCTGGAATGACCCAGTCACAAATTGAACAATATACCAAAACTATAATACATAATAACGCCGCCTCTTCTTATATTTCAGCCTGGGTGTGGACAAAGATCTGCTACTGCCATTCCTGGAGGGCTTCACGCTGAGAAGGGCCATTAGGAATAATAAGATGTTCATTGTCGACCTGGCGATCTTGGAAGGCATCTCGCATTTACCTGGAGCACAGGTAAATGACGTTAAACAAAACAAACGCTGCAACACTGCAAATACTGGTATTTGATAGGCTGTAGGTGCTGCTATGAGAGCGATCGTTAGGACGTGAAAGAGCAATCAGGTATAAACTATTTAACTTAGATCTTATCATTCCTACATCAAATATAGCTTGTCTCAGAATTAATGTCCCATAATGCTTCTCGAAATCAGCCGTAATGTTTATCTTGTGAACAAAACAGCACAGCATTCTCTGCAAGCACATCCCAATTAAATGAGAAAAAAACATGTTTTCAGATGTGTCCTGCGATCGCCCTCTTCTATCTCAACACAAATAACGATTTGATGCCCGTGGCAATTCAGCTATTCCAGCAAAAGGGAGCGGACAATCCGGTGAGTACCTACCATAAACGTGAGATCAAATTCAGACCTAGCAAGTGCTCACTCAGAGGAAATAGTTCACCGTTAACACATGCTTAAATTTGGATAGCAAACTTATAGTGCGTGTTTAAAAATGAATTTCGTTATAAAATGGGGTTAGGTATGTACAATGGGATCCGAAATAAGCGTCCCGATGGATTATACAACAGCCAGTAGTGAATACTGAATACCTTCATTCTCACCACTTCCGGCCGGTATGGAAGGTAGCAGACGTGTCCTGGATCCCGAAGTGGGATCTGGGATACCAGTGAATCCCTATGAATAAAATGCATGACGATCTTGGATTCCAGTGGATCCCTTTCCGTAAAATGCATGAAGATCTGGGATCCCACTGGATCGCTCGGCATAAAATGCTTCAGGATCTGGAATCTCCCAGTAGATCTTCAATTTAAACGAGCTTCAGATCTTGAAACACAAGATGCAGGGAGAGACATCAGTATTTGTGGTCTTTGTTTTGCGTGGGTATGTAGTAAATAATATGCGGATAACTAGTATCTGCAAATTACCTTGTAAGTTTTACCTAAGGGAAATATAGATACTGCAATTCATTTTCCCAAATGATAAAATTAGCAAGAAGTAGGATACCCATCAGCGTGCCTGGATCCACAAGTAGAATCTGGGATCCCGTTGGATCCCTTGGCATAAAATATATCAGGATCTAGGATCTCTGTGGATTGCTCGGGTTTATTGAATACCTGGATCTGGTGTCTCATGTTAATCCCGGAACACAGGACACAAAGATCTGGATCTCAGCTGGATCCCGGATCCAGGCAAACCCCACACACGGTCACGAAGTGATCTTGTCCTACACGGGCGAGGGTTGAAGATTCTGTTATGATGTTCCGACTGAAATTTTTCAAACAATTCCGAAACTTTATGTGGCCAGGCACGCTATTGGTCGCTCAACGGACTCCTCCTCAGTTGACGCCATAATAGATAAGCCCAATGCAATGGCCAGCGAATCTATTCTAGCATATCATTGCGCGATGCAAAGACCGACCTGTGATCCATGACGCTGGCAGATTGAGTAAATAACATGACGGTATGCTTAACTGAACAAATGCGACTCTAGACGCATATGTTCTTTAGAAACGATCAATTTTGTATCATAAACTTGTTATGAGCTCATTTTATGTTTTCATTACTATTGAGAAGTGATAATATTGCCTAAATCAGTAATGTATTTCTTGGAATATATCATATACTACAACTAGTATTGTTGCCGTTTTCACGATGGATTATTTTGTGCGAAATGTTTTAAAACATTTTAAAATGTACTAAAATGTTTCAGTAGTAGTCGTTTTCACGATGGAGTGCTTTGCAAGAAATGTTTTACCCTCGCCCTAAAAAATAATACTTGCCCGTAGGGCAAGTATTTTTTTTTCTCGCAAATTAGGTCATCGTCAAACCGGTTACTACTTAAACATTGTAAAACATTTTAAAATGTTTTAAAACATTTCGTGCAAAATAATTCATCGTGAAAACGGCTAATAAAACAAGTGAAAACATTTCACAGCAAGATTCAGAATCTTTTCCAGCACAAGATCCATCCTGTGAAAACGGCGAGAGTATTTGTTATACAGGTAAATGCGTAGAGTGTGCAAAACAGTGGACCCGATTGAACCCGGTCCTATGACCCAGTCGGACTCAAGTCGGTCCCAGACTGGGTCCCGGCCTCAAGATGAACCCGGTACAGACCCTGGGTCCAACTTATGTGTCACGCTAATTTCACGCAAATACGATTAGTTCTTCGACACGTTCAGGTTTCTTGTCGTCGCGTCAAATCGTGAACTGTATATATTTGCAACTACAAGATGTAAGTTACTTGTAAAACTGTAGAGTGCAGATTTGTCAATATATATATGGAAACAACATGTCTGCATTGGTCCACTGGGTCCAAACTTGCCTTGCACCGGGTATAACTGGGTCCATTTTTGAGTTTTTGCGACCGGGTCGAGTCTGGGTCCTAAAAATATCTACTTTTGCCACCTCTTGTCAATGCAATGGAGAGTCCACAGGATGTATGAACCCCGATTTAGAACGGCTCAGAAGTGATCCGTTTCGAAAAGGTTGTATCTTTTATAGTCAATTTGTTAAAAAAGGGAATGTTGCAAGTTTGTTTTGGTCTTAAACTGATGTATCCATTAACTTGTTCCGTTTTTTAAATGTCTAAGCTACGAAGCAGAGACTATCATGGGTGCCCAGACCCCAAGCCCATCCCAGCCGAAGACCATGAAAACCAAGCCCAGACCCAGACCAGACCCATGCAAATTCATAATATTGATACCCATGCCCATTGGGGCCCATTCAGATAAGACAGATAATTATTTTCACAAAATTTGCAACCATCAACCTATAGCATGTTGACTTTTATACTTTTAACGAGAAATAATATCAGGCACTTGTGTGTTGTTGTTGAATTGGACTTATCGAACACTTTGCGGTCAACATTATCATATTGGATCAGACTTAGGATCAGACATGATTTAAAAAATCTTACTGCTCTATTACTTACCACGATTTATTGTTGTCATATGATTGCCTAAGTCTATTGTTTAAGTGTCCTATATCATTTAAAAACATTTTAGCTGTTAAACATCTGGTTATCAAGTAAAATAAAAAAACGCTTAGCGACATTATTCCAAAATTGTCATACCCATGCCCGCCCAGCACCCATGAAAAGTCAAAAAATGCATACCCAGCCCAGACAATTTGAAGAATTGAGTGGGCACCTATGGGTGCACCCAACCCATGATAGTCCCTGCTACAAAGATCACTTTCCCAAAGCTCGATGGAGCTCTGGGAAAGTGAAACTGGAGCTCGAACACGCAGTGCCGATACAGATTTCAGCGCTCCCACCAAGCCGGTCGCTAGACCCCATCAGCACACAAGGCTACCGGTACTGGTCAGTGCATTCATTGGAATAAGACATCGTTTCCGTTGGGCTCAGAGGTCCCCAGAGTCACCACTGATGTTTCCCTCCGACCTGTGTTGCAGGTGTTTGTGCCTAGCGACCCACCGAACCTGTGGCTGCTGGCCAAGATGTTTTACAACAACGCCGAAGCTCAGCACCACGAGGTGCTGAGCCACCTGGGCTTCACCCACCTGATGATGGAGGGCATGATCATCGGCGTCCACCGCCATCTTGCGGTGTCTCACCCACTCTTCCGGCTGCTGGCGCCGCACTTCCTCTTCAACCTGGCTACCGGCGCCAAAGGGATGCAATCTCTGCTTTCATCTTCCGGTTATTTCAATTTACTCTCGACGATAGGAGCCGATGGCGCGAAGGAGTTCTTAGTTAGACGGGGGAATTTAGAGGAACATTATAGTCAGGAGCTCCGTCTAGGAGCGACACAGTTTACGCAGCGTAGCTCTTCAGATGTGAATCTTTAGCAGGAGCATCTCAGGGGTGAACAGTTAGCAGAGCTGCGTCAGAGGAACAGTTGCAGGGCAGCTGTCAGGACGAACGTAGCAACGCCTCGTGCAGAGCCGACGGTTTGCAGTCAGCTCGGTCCAGAGGAATCAGTTTAGCAGAGCTCGTCAGGAGTGAAACCAGTTATCACAGAGCGTCGTCAGATGAACAGTTTAGCAGAGCTCTCAGACGTGAACAATTTAGCGGACGTCGACGGGTGAGACGTTGTAGAGAGCTGTCAGATGAACAGTTTAGCAGGAGTGTCAAGGAATGCAACAGTTCTTTTTAGCAGGAGTCGCAGGATGGTGATACAGTTAGCAGGGAGTCGTCAGGAGTACAGTTTAGCCAGGAGCCGTCAGGATGAACAGGTTTAGCAGGTAGTCCGTCAGGATGTGAACAGCGTTTTATGCAGATCGGTCAGGGAAGTGAACAGTTTAGCAGAGAAGCTCGTCAGGAGTGAAGTTTAGCAGGAGCTCGCTCAGAGTGAACAGGGGTATTATAGCAGAGAGCTGTCCAGGATCCGCAACAGGTTTTAGCAGGAGACATCAGCAGGGAGTAGAACAGTTAGTCAGGAGCTCGTCAGGAGTGAACAAGTTTAGCAGGAGCTCGTCATGATGAACACGTTATAGCAGAGCCTTGATCGATGACAGTTAGCAGAGTTTTCAGAGTGAACAGTTTAAGCAGACCGTCAGGAGCGCCGAAACAGTTCTCAGCAGCAGCCGCTGCTCTCAGGAGCGATGCGTTTACGCAGACTCGTCGGGACCGCGACAGTCTTTAGCAGGAGCTCGTCAGGATGAACAGTGTTACAGCAGTCGTAGAGAGCCGAACAGTATTGCAGGACTCGGTCAGGAGTTGAACATGTTTAGCAGGAGCTCGTCAGAGAGGATCAAGTTTGCAGGAGACTCAGTCAGAGAAAACAGTCTTAGCATGGAGCATCGTGAGGAGTGACCAGTTTAGCAGGAGATGTCAGAGCAACAGTTTAGTCAGGAGTTCGTCAGAGTGAACAGTTAGCAGGGCTCGTCAGCAAGTGACAGTTCTAGCAGAGCTCGTCGGATGACACAGTTTAGCGGGCGTCAGGAGTGAACAGTTTAGCAGGAGCTGAGGAGTCGCTGATGGGCTTCTGAGTCGGTGTCGTGGTGATTGTTGGTGGTAGCTGCGACATATAAGTTATTTTCGGAAGAAGTGCGTTTGAATCATTGCAACTTTTCATCCAAACAAGTGTACGCATCCAAATTATCTTGTATTGCCTTAAACTAGTGTCCTGTGCTGTGACTGGTCGGTGTATGTAAGGACCTAGACAGGGGGGTCATTTTCTGAAAATTATTGTTAGGTCCCCATTGGTAGCTTTATATATTGTAATGTAACTCATACCATGCAACGTCATATGCCTAATGCTAAAATGTGGCATTATTGGTATAGAAACCTGTCCCTACCAGGTCTTAAGAAAACGACACCCAATAGACCTGGAGGCTGGACTGGACACAATGCTTCATAAGCTGACCCCGGCTGACCTCATGCAACCTTTCAGCACATCGGCCTGGAGGCTGGACGAGAACGGCGTCTTTCCGAACCAGATAGCCGGTCGTGGTGTGGCCGACCCTAGCGTTCTGCCCTACTACCCGTACCGAGATGACGGCTGCGACCTGTACGCCGCCATCGAGCGCTACGTGCGCACCGTGGTGGCGTCCGCGTACAGCGCGCCGGGCAGCCTGCAGGCCGACCACGAGGTCCAGCAGTGGCGACGGGAGCTGACCAGAGCCCGCGACGATGGTGGCGTCGGCATGCTGGGCGTGGCAGGAGACGACGAGCAAGGTCAGACTGTGGACATCGCTCTGGTGACTGCCGCGTGGCTGACGGGGATAATAGGCGAGCCAAGATAGGGTCTCACCTGTACATGGCTCGAATCTAGTCTTGTGTTGTACTATTCTAAAAAGAATAAATGGGGCCACCATTAACCAGCGTGACGATGGCTCACTCAGCTTGGGATGGTAGCTGCAGTGGTGCAAAGTGCACGTGCTTTCACGTTGCGATACAAACCATGTTGCAAGAAAACTGGCCCCTTCTAGCAGCCAGATGTAGATGGCGAGATTTTCACCCTGCATTTAGGTATGTAGGGTACATCCCCTTCATTACGCACAAGTAACACAAACCTATATGACCTCCCTCATGCACGTTACATGCTGCATGCACGTGCATGGTGCGAACTGTATTATTTGCATATTTTAGTCATAAAGACCGGTTTTCGCTTCATCCTGTTGTGAAGCAAATGGCTCAAACACAAAGCAAACAAGTACCTGTGACGCGTAACTATGTTAACTGTATGCATACAAAGTTAAGCACGCACAGGCTGAAGGTGCGTAAGGTGGGACGGTTAACCCGCGCGGCGTAGGGGGGGGGGTAAATATTATCCCCTCCCGTATTTCCGCAATACTTGGAAACGTACGAAACGAACGTTCAAACTTTGTCAATACCTTACATGAAGGATCAATTGACGTTCTTCCCGAAAAAAATCATCACTTAACCAAGTTTAGAACTTTGAAGATATACGTTTTGCATGACGTTCATTGTCATGCATTTTTGTTGAATAACCGATAATGTTGACGCATCGTAGAAACACATAGCTTTTAAAGCAAAATCGCAAACACAGACTGTATAAGAAAGCAATTTAATTCTCTACAAATATGCAATTTCTGGATTTAAAAAAATGGGTTTTTACCCCCCAAATCCAAAATAACTAAATTTTTTTTCATAAGAAATTTCCCCAAAATATGAATTTCCAAGGTATCTAAAATAAACGAAATATTATATGAGAACCAGTTAATGATTACCAGACCAAAGTTCAAATAATAGCATTATTGGTTTCGGACTGAGATTGCTCTCCAGCATAAAAAGTAATTGACGTAATTTTTCAAAATAACGGTTTTTTTGGAATTTTATGACCTCAATACAGAATAATAAAAATGTTACATTTTTGTGTTTATGAGACAAAACTACCCTTTATGATAACATGCATTGTTTATTCAATTATCGAGATTTCAGTTCTGTCCTTAGAGTACCTTAGTCTTGACCTTTTGCTGGGTCAAGTTTTGTATAAAATGACATGTTTCATCGCATTCTTACGTGCCAAAAATACCCCTTAAAAAAACATGTCACAAGTGCTTGCTGTGACCTCTTCGTGACAGTGACCTTTTTGCAACCTACCTTGACCTACATGGCATGAAAATTCACTTTACTTAATGCATAGACGTATTTACACCTTGAGCTTCCTTATGTGCCAATTGATGTCTTAATCAAATGGATTTTATTGAAAAGTTGAACCATTAACTCAATACTCGAACTGTCCATATGAACCTGACCGTCTAAATTTGACCTAACTTGAACATTCGGGTATGCATTCGATTCGGCATTGAGGCTTTCGATCGCCGCTTTGCGCGTCTCGCTGCGGTTATTGGTTCGGAAGATAAGAGGGGGGTAATATTTACCCCCTACGCCGCGCGGGTTAATGCTTGTTGTGGTCAATACAATCCTTTCTTAAAATCCTTACCTGTCAGGTAGTATCACGACAAGACAAAGCTAAGCACCACGTCCACGTGCTTTTGGTGCAGGCACTATGAGTGTCACACCTCTAGTCAGTACCACTAGCATCACCATGGGTACGCCATGTCACCGATGGCGAGTGCAAAAGTGACCCTCGTACAATATGCAACGTAAGGCTATCGTTAGGGCGATTATGTGGAAAATTGAGCCATTTGTTTTTTTCCCTGTTTTTGTCACAGTCGCGCAATAGTGTTTATCTATTTATATTTATCCCTTTATGTTTATTCCTTGTTTTTGTGTTTATATGTTTATCCCTTAACTTGAAATGGACGTCACGAAATTGACCTTACCTAACGTCACCGATATCGAAATTCAGAGATGAGCATTTTTTAGGACTCTTGGCTTCATCCAATCCTACAAACTTGCTATCGATTAGAAGCTGTGTTCATGGCACGACCGCACAATTTTCCGGAGGCTGGGTCACTTGACCTGACCTGTTGACCTGACCTGATCTGACACGAAACTAAAATTGTAACACAATATGTGGGTGGAAATGATCAATAAGTTGGACAAAAATTGGTAGCGCTACACGCCGCCGTTTTCTTTTGCAATCTTGATAAAACCGCAGTGGATGTTGAAACATCCCCCAGTGGGGCGTAGGTAAACCTTATATTATCCCACGCCAGTATAATGATTCAAATAAAAGGGGTGGATGCAACCCCCCCTCCCTCTTTTTTTGGAATAACTTGCGTAGTTATCAACCGAAAGCAGTCGAACTTCTAGTACCGTGCTGTACAACAATTATGCATACATTGCAAATTTTGAACTTCTCACCTCTATGACCAATGACCTTTGATGATGACATTAGGAGTAGTTGATTTATTTTCAATGATAACGCCGCTATTTGTTGTGTTCTAACCTTTGAGAGGGTCAACTGGTTACCCGGCAACTTGTCTCACTTCGGTGCCATGTCCTATGCTCTCTCGTAAACAATATCCCTCTATTTCGACATACCTCGCTGACCTCTGCTCCTGTGCTCCGCGGCAGGATTCTCCAGCGTGGACCAGGTGGTGGAGGTGGTCACGGCCTTCATATCCACCTGCAGTCAGGTCCACGCCGCGGTCAACTTCGGCCAGTACGACGAGTACGGCTTTATGCCCAATTACCCTTTAGTCCTCTACGGTTCTGCGCCGACCACCAAGGACTCTGAGCCGAGCGAACAGGAGCTGATGAACTATTTCCCTGGCCACTACCTCACCCGGGTCGGCATGGTGTTTGTGGAGTCGCTCAGCTTTCTTAGCACCAACCTGCTTGGAGACTTCGAGGTGCGCTACATGTACGACCCGATCGGCTCGGAGGCGGCCGAGAAGCTGCGAGAGGAGCTTCGAAAGCTGACGAAGAAGATCGATGAACGAAACGCCGTTGCCGAGTTTCCGTACAAGTGGCAGAGCCCAGCGGTCGTGCCGAACTCCATCAGTGCCTAGGCAGAACTTGGCACAAGACGCAGAACAGGTCCAGGGGAACAGGATCATGTGTTTCTTATGTGCAACAAATTGCTGTTGCTCATTCAATGCCTCGAAAACGGTAGATTTTGACTTGAGGGTGGTGATGGTGATGGTGATGGCAGTGTTTAATATCCAACTGGATTTCGTATCCGTACTTTGGCTTTTCGATTATTGTATTTTATTTTGCAGTTAAACATGAATAAATAACTATCTATCTAAGCACTAGTGACATTAAATTTGGTTGTATTATTCCGTTCGTGTGCAAATGTTTTAAGGTGTGATGACAAACAGAACCGGAAACTATGTCATTTGTCTTTAATTTCGGTTTCTTGTTTTACAAAATAATAACCACAGCTTTGTGGAACATCACACCCTTATCGTTTTCACTGTTTATTATATTGTGTTTCTGAATCAAAAATATTTAACTTTTGAAATTTACAACTATGAATTGTAAACAACTCATAACATGTTGTGTGCAAAATAATC
>VOPJ01001683.1:0-52500 GCA_014673585.1 Semibalanus balanoides | reverse complement strand
TTTCTACAGATTCGGTGGGTTGGTTTATCGCTTCACGTCCATAGGTTGTGAGCACTGGATTGTAAATTGTGCAACGTCATAAAACTATGATTTTGGCGCTTGCATAGCCAGTTTTTTTTCACGCTGCCGCGCGCTGATGCCGACCAACGTTGCATACGCACGGGTCGGATTCGTTTCTCGTACGCATCTGTCGTTTGACCGTGTCTTTGGCGACTTTTGTTGCCGAGATATAGGTCCGGTATGGAAACGATGATATTGCAGGGTAATTTTCGTGGAGAAACGGGGGTGCACGTGCGCCGTGCAGTGTGCCAGAGTTTGACCTTGCACACCATTGCCGTGGTGTGCGTTCACCTCACACCAAATTTTACTTTATTAGGTCCAGCCGTTTTCCTAAAGTAGGATAATACTTTCTGACACCCCTGACGCGGCACGTGTCACGCGCCATGCTGACCC
This sequence comes from Semibalanus balanoides, assembly GCA_014673585.1. Taxonomy (NCBI): domain Eukaryota; kingdom Metazoa; phylum Arthropoda; class Thecostraca; order Balanomorpha; family Balanidae; genus Semibalanus; species Semibalanus balanoides. The sequence continues at coordinate 52,047 of VOPJ01001683.1, read as the reverse complement.
ATAGTGGAGAAACCATGACAATAATCAAAAATGTCATTGCATGGGCTATCAGATGGGCGAACCGCTTTGTAACTCGGATGCGGGATTCAAAGAAATTAAGCTTCTGAACAGCCTTCGCGGTCGGCCGGCCCGGCCGCTTATATGTGATAAAATCCGGTATTAAACCAGTAACCAGACCCCAAATAAAATATATATATATATATATGATGGCAAAATATAATAAAGCAATTTTGATGACGATTCAAAAACACAGCGTAACATATTTTAGAGAACCACATATGTAGATTACCTGACACAAATTAAAAAGAGGTATCTTAATTTTGACCGACCTATGGCTCCTTAGGTAAAAGTAACCCATTATGTCCTATTTATCATTGCGCTTTGTGTTCCTTTTCTTGGCTAGAAATAGACCAAATAATTCCAGCACTATATTTCTGAGACAAACTGGTGTCGGGGAGGGATCCAAAGACGTCCGACAGGGCCCAGAGGTGTATTCGGAATCTCCACCCCGCACAGCGCTCGTGCGTTCGGCTTGATCTCGTCAGTGAGGTCGTTCCCGAAATACCCGACCGTTAGATGAAAGGCGCCGGCCGGAATGAGAGCCACAGCGAGGACCCGTGACGCGTCCAAAGGTAGGACAGTTTTGGCATGTGCTCCCTTGTATGTAATATGGAAAGAAGTGTTGCTGTCCCACATATCTTCCCTCCCCAGGGAAGCGTAGGGAACAGAAGCGACCACATCAAAGAGAGCAAACGCCTGGACATGAGCGAAGAGCAAATGTATACATGTGGGCATTGCGAACGTGGTATGAACAGATGCATTAAGTGAATTCGTGGCAATTACACCTTGCTACCTGCCGCAGAAGATTGAATGGCCTTTAAACATTATAAAAATGTCACTGCTAGGAACGCTTATCGTGCCCGTCAAGGTCGTGGGACTTCAAACGGCAAGACGGGCCAGCTGCTCTCCTGGCAGGACCGTCTTCGAGAACTGCACCCGTCTCGGCTACTCTGGCCGGAAATCAAGACACTTTCTCAATTTCAGTCAAATAACCACGATATACCACGTAATTGAATGTTCATATCTGAGCCGTTACTTAGCCGTTTAGCTGTTTTTAATGCCTTTACTTTAAAATGTCAATACGACACTGCAAAGTGCAAAATATAAATAATTATGAGAAGATTGCAATTGCAAAACACCCATTGACATGACCTATGGCCTTAACATTTTGAGCATTATTTAGATTAATCTCGTTGAAACCTTTCGATGGATGCATGTCGCATTCAAATCAGACTATTAGTCCGGGTGTTACGGGTGGGGGTGGAGCGACACCCCCCCCCCTTTCAGCCAATAGAAAGTGGCTAGAGACCCCAGGCAATGCCGGGTAAAAAGAAAATGATAGTAAACTTTTTGCATCAGGAATGAGCTATGAAAGAGCTGTTCAAAAACCATAGCCCTAAAAGATTGCATCAGCGACCATCTCCTACCTTCCGTTGCCATCCTCATACGAATGCAATCACCTCGTAGCCGTTCGCAGTACACAATGTAAATATTCCGTGTGCGTCGGCCGGGACGGCCCTGCATTGTATTTACGTCATAAGGCACATCCACATTGCACTGTGGCTATTCTGAGCCCCGTTGTCCACNTGCAATATCTTCCCCGAAAATTGGTTTAATGAAAACAAAATTGCCGAAGTAATAATAATTATTTTTTATATTTTTTAGAGGTGGTAAAAAACAAAAACAACCTGAAATCTCAAACAGCCATTTTGGAGAAAATGTTATTTGCGTTTTTTTTTAATTTCCTTTAAAACTTGATTTTCTACGATTTGTTAAACATGTATCGTTTTTCAAGCAAAAATGACATGGCATTAAGTCATTGAAAGGTCATTATCTCCCAAAGCACTACATCAATTTCATCAAAATTGTGTAAAAAGACGTTGACATGATGTTAAAGAAGGTACTGTAAGTTTCACGTCGATATTTTACACAGTTTTTGAGTTATCGAGAAAATCTGTGAGGGAGCAGCTTTGCCCCCGTAGCGGAGCGTGGGCTAAACTAAAGTAACGGAGTAACGGACTAACGTAACTTCCGTTACTTTTGTCGCAAAGTAACGGAGTAACGAGTAACGGAACTACTTTTTTGAGTAACAATGCCCACCTCTGGATATTTCAAAGGAACATGACCGCATCGGGATGTCAAAGGTCAGCTACACTCCAGTAAAGCTCTACTGTGTTGATATGGAAAGGGTTGCTGACTGTTCGTACCTCTGGTGTCGAAACTGTCAGCAGTTTCAGTTAGCGTCATGTGTTATGTCCGCATGACTTTTTTCAGAGCTCCTTGTTTATACACCGCCACCCATGAACAGGTGGCCAGGACCACACGGAATAAGGTACAAGACACATTCGCGTTCAGAGAAACAGACGACAGCTTGCTTAGAAAAGGAGTATACCTACTCTTTTTTTGCTCGATTCCAATTATTTATCGATTTTGTTTTCTTAGCGAAACAGCCACGACTTCTTCGATTTATTTAAAGATACAGGCCGCCGCCGCCGATGGCTGCCGATATAGGCCGATACAGGCAGATGCCGCCGATACACACACACACACACACACACACACACACATATATATATATATATATATATTATTCTATATATATATATATATATTATCTATCTATCTATCTTATCTTATCTATCTATCTATCTATCTATCTATCTCTCTTCTCTCTCTCTCTCTTCTTCTCTCTCTCTCTCTTCTCTCTATATATATATATATATATATATATATATATATATATATATATATATATATATATATATTATAATAATATAATATTACATCCTCAAGGTTCAAAACAAAAACAAAAACTCTTCGGCTGTTGGGCGGTGGCGGCTGGCGGCCTTGCGGACCCAGGGACCGGGAGATGGCTGGAGAGAGAGAGACGGCTCGGCGCCGGCCGTCCGGTCGATCGGGTTGCAGCACCTCCCGCCCCCCCCCCCCCCCCGCCCCCGCCCCCGCGCCGTACCAGTGTAATGCTTATCACCTGATCGTGTAGCCGTTCACGTGCGAGACGCCTCCGATCCCACCGCCCCGCCTCCGATCTCCGGCCTCTGCCCGGCGTCTTCCGGCGGATCACGAGGTCTTCCGAGTCGTCCGTCACGAGGTCATCTCGTGCAGCGGTCCAACGTGGTGCGGGGGTGACCAGGCGACATTTTCGCCGCCTGTGGTCATCGTGGTAAGTGATGCAATCTTGAGCTATCCTGTTGAGAGGCATTCGGGGCATGTGCATTGTGCATCAACAGGCACGTGTTAGCGCTAGATCAGCATTGTACGTATCTTGAGCTGCGATCCTGTGGTGACCCGAAGAATGATGTCTTTCAGGTCATTGTCTAACTCGTGCCAACTTTGCATTCCATGTCGTCATGAGTCATGACACAGTTATGTCTGACGAAAATCATGCCAAGGTTGGATTTCACAAAGTCTCAAGGTCATTACACACAGTCACACTGCTGACTGCACATTTGGTCAATACTTTCAGCGACGCTTTCAGGCTGAATAAAGCGACTGTTTTGTTCGTTTCGCTGACCTCAGCTACCCACCTGGGCCCCATTTCGAAGCTCTGAGGACAGCCCAGCTCGTGTGGCAGTGACAGGTGGTGGCTTTGGTGATCTACAATGGGATACACGATATCAGCATCAGATCCGGTCTAAACTGAGACGAATACACCCGAGTCAGCACTTAGAAGTCATTGTTCCTTGCATTGTAATTGACTTGGGTTTGGGTAAGATGACCATCACCAGTGAAAACTGGCGTCCATTTTATATGTAGGTATACAGTACAGATAAAGAAGAGCTGTTTAATCGTAATGGAAAAAAATGCCAATACTTTTTGCTATTTTCCTCATCTAAGCTTTAATATTTTCACATACGATTTAGAAAGCGATTCAACATTACTAAACTCGTAATCAACACTCGGCGAGTAATGCAAATTCAAAATGTGGCAATGCCTTCTCCCTTTACAACAACGGCAGTCATCCGGAATTTATTGGCAATGAAGGCCAGCTGGGTAGCACCGTGCGGCGGCTGAGGCGGGGGCGGGGGCGGGGCGCTCCCAGAGCAATCCTCTAATCAACCTTCATGCCATGTGAGAGCGCCGCCCGCGTCAGGTTCCCATCTCCCTGCCGCGCCGTGCGAAGCAAGGCAGCCTCGCCTAATGACACATGCAGCGGCGCTGACCGCTCCGTACGTGTCATTTTCCCGTGCTGACCGGGCGGCGCGGCGCCCCTCGCGTCGGACGCACTCGGCGCATTTGTCGTTGTGTTCCGGTCTGTGATCGATGAGTGTCGATTGCTGGCCGGCGGCCGTGTTTTTAGAGCGGCGCCGGCGCATTACCAGTCGATATCGCGCCCAACTACCGAGACCCGAGCTAACTATCGAGCTAACTATCGAGCGCGCCTGACCGGCAAACTGTCCGTCTCTCTGGCTCTCTGGCTCTCTGGCTCTCTGGCTCTCTGGCTCTCTGGCTCTCTGGCTCTCTGGCTCTCTGGCTCTTCGGGCTCTCTGGCTCTTGGCTCTCTGGCTCTCTGGCTCTTCTGGCTCTCTGGCTCTCTGGCTCTCTGCTCTCTGGCTCTCTTGCTCTCTGGCTCTCTGGCTCTCTGGCTCTCTGCTCTCTGGCTCTCTGGGCTCTTGGTCTCTGGCTCTCTGGCTCTCTGGCTCTCTGCTCTCTTTTCCTATGGCTCTTTGGCTCTCTGGCTCCTGGCCTCTGGCCTCTCTGCTCTCTTGGTCTCTGCTCTCTGGCTCTCTGGCTCTCATGCGCTCTCTGGCTCTCTGGCTCTCTGGCTCTCTGGCCTCTGGCTCTCTGGCTCTCTGGCCTCTGGGCTCTCTGGCTCTCTGGCTCTCTGGCTCTCTGGTCTCTGGCTCTCTGGCTCTCTGGGCTCTCTGGGCTCCCTGGCTCTCTCTCTCTGTCTCCCCTGGCTCTCTGGCTCTCTGCCTCTCTGCTCTCTGGCTCTCCGGCTCTCTGGCTCTCTGGCTCTCTGGCTCTCTGGCTCTCTGGCTCTCTGGCTCTCTGGCTCTCTGGTCTCTGGCTCTCTGGCTCTCTTGGCTCTCTGGCTCTCTGGCTCTCTGGCTCTCTGGCTCTCTCTCTGGCTCTGGCTTGGCTCTGCTTCTGGGCTCTGGCTCCGGCTCCGGCTCCGGCTCCGGCTCCGGCTCCGGCTCCGGCTCCGGCTCCGGCTCCGTTCGTCTCTTCCCAGGGTCCGTCTGGAGGCCGGGAGTGACTGCCTGCGGCGCGTGCTTAGCCTCCATTGTTCCCAGAGGAGTCACGATGTTCCGCGTTTTTTACGCGTGTATAAAGCGGCGCGGCTGCCGGCCGGCCGGCGTAGCTGCACAGATGACGGACGCTCGGCAGGGCCGGCGTCGCTCCGTAATGTGCTTACACAGCACGACCTGGCTCTCCGAGACTCCACGGCAGCAGGGGGAGAGGTCGGAGCGACCCGGGGAAGAGGCCCGAGTGCCCCGACTGTGCACGGTCCGGGCCCACGGTCCGGCCACGCGAGCCGACTGAGTTGTGCCCGGCTGCACCGCGACCTGCACCCCGGCCGGCTTTGTTACCGTTCGGAGGTTCCCAGCGTGATCGGTGGCCGGGCCCCGGGCCACACATTAGACCAGCTGCAGGCACTAATGCCCGGCCCACGGGCTCGGAACGCACATGAGCCATCGGTTATCGACCTCAGCGATCGGCCGCTGCCACTCAGTCATGCAACGTAGACGACTCCTGCTCGGCTGGCCCGGACGTCAGTGGAGCGAGGTTGATTGCCCTTCCTGCCTCAACCCTTTGCGCTATCTTTGTGTAAGCAAAATGTGCAACCAGCATGATGGCCATGTTCACATTTGAGCTTGAGTAATGGTCCGAAGCTAGACTCTATCTTTGAGGGATTCTAAAAAGACTTAGGCCTATACAGTATACATTAAGATAATCCACACGTACCTTATGGTGGTTTAAAAATATGGACGTTGCTCTAGAGGCAACGTAACTGCTATTACTTCAATCCACATCCCTATAATCATATCGTTTGTAGCAGCCCTGCTAGGCTGTTCTGACACATCCCTATATCATTCGTTTGTAGCGAGCCCTGCTGGCTGTTCTGACACATCCCTATATCATATCGCGTTTGTAGGCGAAGCCCTGCCAGGCTCGCTACATGTTCCGATCACTGTGATTTCAACACATCCCATGTTCATATCGTTGTAGCGAACCCTGCCAGGCGTTTCTGATCACTGTGATTTCAATCCACATCCCTATGTCATTATCGTTTGTAGCGAGCCCTGCCAGGCTGTTCTGATCACTGTGATTTCAATCCAACATCCCTATTGTTTCATATCGTTTGTAAGCGAGCCTGCCAGGCTGTTCTGATCATACTGTGATTTCAATCCACATCCCTATATCATTATTCGTTTGGTATGCGAGCCTGCCAGGCGTTCTGATTCACCGTTGATGGCGTCGGCCGCCCTCAGCATTTTGAGGGAGGATTTAGCTTCGACTCTGCATTTCCTAGATCAAATCGAACCAGCTTGAGTTTATACATCATTTACCATTGCTACTTGTTAGACCTGAGGGTGGTCCGATTCAGATTGCAGATCATTAATGAATCCGTTTGATGCAAATTTAAAACATCTTGCTACGGATGTGTCAACTTCCAACGATTCTTCCCTGTAGGCAAGCTCGACGTCCTCTTGGGCACCCGCTCTGACCACTACATTGGCTAGAATGGCCGTCTTCTGTCGCCCGCGGATTATGACCCGGCGGCCGAAACTGCCAGAGCGGCGACTTCCCGGGATCCAGTGTCTAATTAGTGGGCAAAAACCCTGAACTTCGCCGACTGTTCTGACCCACAATTAACCCCGAGGTGACATCCCGGCCTTTTTATACTCATTTTTGTCATGACACGCATACATTATGATTTTTGTCTCGGGGGGGGGGGGGGGGCTCCGACTCCTGAGGACCTCAGGCGGACTTTAGCTTTAGTATAGAGACCATGCTACTCCTGGGACGGATCCTCATGGCGGACGTAGCTTTAGTATAGGACCGCTTCACGAAAGCCATCGTAATGATGGGCATTTTGTGGACGCAACATTCTGCGTAACGATGGGAACTGTCAGATTGCTGTGTGGGCATCAAAGGTTTCAGACGATACATGCGCGCTTAATTTGGCTGTTAACCTATGCACCATGTGCTTTAGTGCCCCATTGTCATGGTTCGTCATCGCGTTACCATGTAAGATCATCATGAAACGTGTTGTACTCTTAATAGACCAGCAGTCTGGATATTTTAAATTTTGATGTTTGAAAGAAGTAGGCGAAAAATTACTCACAGCAACTGTATCCCTGAAATTTAAGAACTTCGTGAAAATTGCTCTTAGGAAACCTATCTCAATCATACAAACTAGATATTTCCACCACGTTGTCAGCTGCTTCCAGGGAGCGGATATTTTATATTAGCAGTTTGAGTAGTTATGGTCATAACAGTTGGTCACAGGGGTATAGGATCCTATTCAGTTGGATGGAAAGGGGCTTCAGCTCCCCCACCCCACTTGGACGAGGAAGTGGGTCAAATCTGGGGAAAATCTGTGTTTTGTTAATTTTGATGGTACTTTAAGCAACATTTCCCAGTTCAGTCCCCCAACTTGTCTGGAGAAGCTTCGCCCCTAGTTAGTCAGAATAACTTGTTGTTTCAGGAGAACAGATCGTTGTTTCTGGTGAACAGATCGTTGTTTTTTGTGAACAATCTGATGTTTCCGGCGAACAGCTCAGTGTCTTCAGATGAACGGTAGCCTTTGAGCCAGGGACTCGTGTAAGGAAATTTGACTGGGGGGCTGACATGAACCTCAATATCGACATACAATAATAACCCGACTCTCAGCCGGGGTCTCAGCCGAACGTCTACTTTACACGTATAATTCGATAGTGATAGTAGTTTTACCATTTCGGACCTCATTGAATTGAAGCTAGTGTCAAGCTCAGGTTAAGGTCAGGTCACAAAAGGTCAAAATTTACAATTGATAAATATAAATAAAATATATTTGTCTAGACCAGTTTTGTCTCTGAAACACACTGCTGGGATTTATTTGTCTGTGATACAAACCTTTGAAAGTTAAAAAAACGCAATTATAAAATATTACATCTTGAGTTACCATTTTCAGGGAGCCATACGTCAGTCAAAAATAAAGATGTTGCTTTGGCATTTGGTTTGGGTTTTGCTCATATGTGGTTGCCCAACATATATCCCGGTTGGTTCAACATCTTTGACAACTTTGAATTTGTTGGCGTTTTCTGGAAAATGGTTTTCTTGAATTTTTAGGTAAAACAATATTGTTAAAGTCTGAGATATATTTTTTGTAAGACTTGTATTTTTTTATTTGTTGACATTTCTTATTGCATTTTGCTTAAAAAGTGACCTATGTACGATCTGTTAAAGTTAAGCTGATTTTATCGTCAAATTCGTGCGTAGTGACGTCATTTATTTTTATATCTAAGCAAGTTATCAACATAATTTATTTATTTACGCACATAAGATGTCAAATTAATGTGGGAGAATGTATCCAAAGTTTCATGTTGATAGCGTAATTAGGTTTTGAGCTATCGCGAAAGTTTGTCAGGGGGAAATATTTACCCCCACCCGACCAACGACGGGTTTGCAAGCTCTCTTACTCTGATTTTGCTTTGCAGTGCAAAGAAAAAACAACATTTATTACAGACACGTATTTAATCAGTATTAAAAGACGTATGATACGAACGTTTTTTGGGGGGGTTGCACTCGGTGCACTGCAGGCATACGCCGGTCGGGCCTGATTTGGGACCTCTTTATCAGGTTAGGCTTCACTGCCTACCTCTGGCAAGCATCACCACACCACGTACTCGGGGGATAATAAAACGGTAGTTATAATACGCATATATGAAACAATAACATTAAAACAATCTGTCGCCAAAGATTACAGAACAAGTGTTACAAAATGTTAACAATGTATTTATTGGCTCACATGTTGTCGCTCAAGACTACAAAGGTGTCAGTCATTCATTGTGGAGTGGACTGCTGGCGCCGATCGCGCTTACCCCTCCCCCCAAGTGGCCGAATTTCGGCTCGTCTGGGGGGGGGGCTGGATCTGTAACGGGGGGGGTGTCGCCCCTAGTTAACATGTTAGACAAGCTCCTGCTTTGAGCAGATGTATAAGAGGCAGTTGCCTGCCTCTTATATCTCTACCTTGTATCTGCCCCTCTGACAGAAGCCCCCGCTTCGTGCGTGGGCTGATTGCTCCGCTCCCAGGCCCTGCACTGTGCAGTGTGCACTGTCCGGCCCCTGTTGGGGGAGGAATGACACCGGTCACACACCACAGCAGAGCACTTCAGAACCCTGCTGTGCCGTGGGACGGAGACAAAACGGCCGTCCCCTGCCGGCGCCGGTGCACCGATTACGAGGTACGCAGTAAGCAGGATCCCGCAGTTCTCTCTCTCTCTCTGTCACCTGCCACCTTCAAGTCCGGATTTCTATGTGCATCACACCCAGACCGTGACGTGTCCGGGAGACCCAGGGCGTCTCTAGGAGACCCAGAGGATCTCCGAGATACCCAGGGCGTCTCTGAGATGCCCAGGGCGTCTCCGCTCCGTGAGGCCCTGGGCCATCTCCGTGAGACTCCAGCGTCTCCAGGAGACCCCACAAGCAGCCCAACCGCCACCACCACCCTCAGCGCCACCACCATCGGCCAACGGCTGCATTCCTGTTGGCCGGCGGGCGGCTGCAGCCTGGGAGCCTCCCATGACCCGGCCGCCCCCCGTGTGCCCTGCAATCGACCCGCTCTGAGACAGACGCTCTCTTCTGATCAATGTAATGTAATTGGAGGCCGCGCTTCGGCCACGGCTCTACCGACTGTTGGGCGGCAACGGGTGTGGGACAGGCTGGCCACTACTGCAACTGGAGTTCCCTGGGAGAGTGCCGCGGAGCCGCTTTGTCAGTTTTTATTTGCATATTAGCCGGCTAGTGATTGCGGCAAAACACGCACGTGGGTACGAGTGGGGGCATGCCGCCCGGTCCAGGCATAGACGACCCCGGCGACGACAATGTGCTGGTCAGTGCCCAGTCAGCCTGACAGTCTGGCACGGGTCAGGAGACGGGAATGACAGGACCGCGCGGCGTCCCGAACAGCGACCAGCGGCGAGCGACCAGCGGCGAGCAGCCAACGGCCAGCGGCCAGCGGCCAGCGGCCAGCGGCGGCTGGAGCTGATTGAATTAGGCCCGGGCCGGCCCGTCCCGCCCACCGCTGCAGTCGACCAGAAGGAACTCTCAGCCTTGTTATCATACGTCATTACACAGGAATTAGCGTTAAATAAGATCGATGAGCAAAAAGGCGGCGTCTCCGGATGAAAGGCGCCGCGCCGAGCTCTGTTGCACGTTGAAATGAGATACCTCCGACGAGACGGTGAATAAATTCGCGTGTTTTTGCGAGCATTAGCATACACGGCGAAATGCAACGTGACGCATGAAAGAAATGTTCATTATCATGTTAATGACCGTTTACGGGTGGCAACTCGATATACATTCCAGTGCGCGGTCGGCGGGGCAGACGTCTAGAACGCTGGTATGCTTTCGCTATGCTGCGTTCGCCGCGCGCGGGAGCGGTTCGAACCGCAGACCACGGTGTTCCCGAGTCTGGCATGCACGGCTATACCTACTGGTTAGTTCAACGGAGTGATTCGGGTTTGGAAATCCACCCGGTAGAGAGTCGGAAGACAGTGGGAGTCAGGAACAGTGGGTGGCAGACTTGTGTCTGGATCCCGAAGTTGGATCTGGGATCCCAGTGGATCCCTCGGCATAAAATGCCTGATGATCTTTGGATCCCTCGTCGTAAAATGCATGAAGATCTGGAATCCTCCTGGATCCCTCGGCGTAAAATGCTTTAGGATCTAGGATCTCAGTGGATCTTTAATTTAAACGATCTTCAGATCTTGGATCACAAGATGTAGGGACTGACTTTTTTGCATGTGTAGTAATTACTAATTATCTACATATTTTGACCTTTGATAGTCTGGAGTCTAAACTATTTAACTGATCTAAAATCTGAGGACATGCTGGCGATTGCATTTGTCAAGAGCTTTCGATTGCATTTTCCGTTGGTTCCTAGCTATCCTAGTTTCCGAGTTATTTGGGGGCTTCTGGAGTGAAGTCCTAAAACCGGAAAATCTGACCTTTGATGACCACTGGTAACCTCAATTTTGACCTGACCTAAGAAAAGACTGATATACTATCGATAGAGCTTGTCTCGAGCTATCTAATGATGTTTTTCGCTTGTCGCTACGCAGCGTAGTTTTTTAGATCTCAGGAGGGGGAATCACCCCCTCCCTGCAGTTAATGTTCGGCGCGAACCCCCTGCAGTGCGCGGGTTAGGCTAGGTAAGATTAGGTTAGAAGTTTTGACTTGTATTTTGTATTTCATCAGTTTTGACGGTTGTAAGTTTTTTGATTATTGTTTTGACTTGTAAGTTTTTGTTTTAGAAGTTTTGGCGGTTGAAAGTTTTTTCATTATAATTTTTACGCTTGTAAGTTTTTTCATTATAAGTTTTTGACGATTGGAAGTTTTTTCTTTAGAAATTTTGACTCTTGGAAGTTTTTGCTTGAGAAGTTCTGACATTATAAGTTTTGACGTTTGTAGTTTTTTTCATTAGAAGTTTTGACTGTTGGAAGTATTGTCGCTTGGAAGTTTTTGCTTAAGAAGTTTTGTCGCGAAGAAGTTTTTGCTTTGGAAGTTTAGTCTTCTGGCAGTTTTGACATTGCAAGTTTTGGCGCTCAGAAGTTTTGACGTTTAGATGTTTTTGCATTGGAAGTTTTGATGCTTGTAAGTTTTTGCATTGGAAGTTTTGATGCTTGTAAGTTTTTGCATTGGAAGTTAATTCATTATAAGTTGTGTCGCTTGGAAGTTTTTCATTAGAAGTTTTGACTGTTAGTAGTTTTGACGCATAGAAGCTTTTCCTGTGGAAGTTTGGCTTTGAAGTTTTGACGTTGGAAGTTTTGCATTAGAAGTTTTGACGTGGAACCCGTGTATGATGGCTTCCAATGGTGTCGCCACGGTCTCGAAGCACAGATTAAAGTGCACTTGTAATTTAACATTGGACCATATTATGGATGGATGTAGATTATTAGGGACAAAGTACTTACTCACTACCCAGTACATCAAGTGGTGACAAAACCCACGCAGCGCTCAGAGTTCGTCACTCCTATCTGATACCTGTCTGTACAACACTGATACAGTACTGATACTGCGACGATACAACAATCACACTGACGTACGCTGTGGGCAGAGACCGAAACGGAAAATTGAAATCGATGCGTGCCTATTTTATCGGGCGGACCCGGTGCGCGGCAGATTACCGGTAATTATGCTCGGATGGTAAGATTATTACCCGGTAATCACGGTGATCTGTCACTGTTATCCCCGACTGTTTGAACACGAACATTCATGCTCGGATTGGTGCGCGGGCAGCAGGCGCCGTCGTCATAAAGTACAATGCACCGCGGAGCCCCGCCGTTAAATAGCCGCTATACCCTGCAAAGGGGTGCTCAGCGTGGCTTGTTCTGACTGCCTTATACGCGGGACATGGCCCATATGTATCCGCCTCGCGGGGTTTGCGCGTAATTCATGGTGTGGTCGCGACGCGCTCCTCGTGGGTGGGTGGACTGACTGAGACCTATGCTGAGGGGCTCCCTCTATGAGCAGGGGCGGATCCAGGACAGTTAAAAGGAGCCATGGTGCAGTGGGGATAAATATCTCAATTTTCAGGACGGAGCTACGAGAATTCGTCAGATTCCGTTGACTTGCGCTTGAAGAACTGAAATATGTAAATATTTTCTTTCAAATTAAGGAAATGTGTCCATTTTCAGCCACTTCCATTTTTTTTTTTGTCTGGGGTCGAGGGTGTCACTGGTGTATTTAGGGAGTCCAAAGCCTCCCTGAATCCACCATTGTCAGCAGAAGTGAGGTTCCCGTTCTGAGAATACGCCGATTATAAGGGAGAGTCGGGGAGTCGCCCCGTACCAGGGGTGTTCTTTGTGAGGGAGAGCCGCGTACCAGGGGTGTTCTTTGTGAGGGAGAGCCGAGGAGGTGCCTCACAATGAGGGCGTTTTATGTAAGGGCGAGGCAGGGAGGTGCCTTATGCCGCACACACCGTTTATAAGGGCGATGTAGGGAGGTGCTCGGCGCTGCGCATCCTCTGTTATAGGAGGATCAGGGAGGAGCCCTGTACGCCGCGCCTCCAATCGCCCTGTCGGCCTGCGTTGCGTGTTGTAAATACGGGCGGGATGCTGACTCCACCCAGTGCGCGGCCTGCTACACCCACTTCGGCGGGGCCTCCGCGTGTCCAACAGCGGGAATTTATCACACACCTCTGATGTGGCATCTTAATGACCTGTTTCTGCGGCCTGTTACGCCCCTGGGTTAATTCCACGCAGCGAAAACGACGACGGTTTATTCAGGTTTGGGCGAGACGCGTGCCTAAATCACCATTACGCATAATGTGCATTGGCTCACTAAGAATGATACGCCTGCAAGGATACGTTCGTGCATGTGATTAATTTTCGCATAAATGTCCTTTCGCCCACGTCATCCGGTGGATGCCGTCGGAAGAATAACTACAAGGCAAGATGACCAAGACTGTCCGCCTAATGATATGTAAGTCATGATATGTGAAATGTAAGACGAGCGACAAATTGTCTCGGCAATGATAGATTAATAGAGTGCTGCGACTTGGCACGCGGCGATTACCAAGTGGGAGATAAATTGAGATATGTCATGATACCAGCAGACCAGTGGGGGATAGCAGTTACGAATATGTATCGCATCGCTTGGTCGGGATCATAAAATCAATCTCTTAAGCTTGGATTGCCTTTAACTAGCGATGCGTGAAATGCGGTAGCTGCGGTAAATAAGAGCAATCGATGTTTCAATGCTGAATACATGTAGTGATAGTGAATACCTGAAGTCAATTTGAAACAGGAGGGTACACAACGGAAGACATTTGAGCCATCGCAAATAAATCGCATTAAGCTGTTTATTACAGGGTGATAGAGGACCAGGGGCGTAGAAACTCATTTAAAGTTGGGGGTCAAAATGCATTTTGAAGTCGATTCTTTCCATGCAACGTCCATAGGCGTAATGTTAAAATACGAAAAAAAAACAGGGGGGCAGTTGCCCCCCTGGCCCATAGGCTCCTACGCCTATGTAGTCTGTAGAGGACGTTTATTATGCTAATGTTTTGAAAATTAAGAGCATGTTGCCATTACAAACTAGCTCTCTTCATCTTTTATTTGAAAAATGAAAAATGTCCGCAATCATGCGAGGGTTGCTGTTCCAAAGAAGCCGAGCTCAGTTGCCGGACTTCCAATGCATCTGTACTGGGTCCAAAACGAGCTCTCCAGCACATCCTGCTGGTGGATCTGAACCAAGGTATGACTCAAATGCATCCCTGCCAATAACTATGCGTCACGGAGTAAACAGAACACAATGCACACAGCACAGCTATGTGACGGTCTCAATTCACCGGACGGGAATCCGCGCCGTAAACACCAGCGGAATGTCCGCACACAAGTGTTGAAGCCTGTGCGCCGTCACCTGTCGCCAAATGTGGCGCAGGTGTGGCGTGCGTGCGGCGCGCGCATGGCGGCCGGACCAATTTGTCGGGGCGTGGCGCTCCGTCGCTCGCCGCCGCCGCGCCGTCGCTCGCCGGCAAGATGGTATCGTCGCCGGCGTTTGTTTGCGTTGTCATGGTAACACAAAGAGGCGGCGTTCCGGCCGCCGGTTCGTACAGAAGCCGGCACAATGGCCAGGGCGTAGCCGACCGGCGTGCGTGTTTTGAGAGGACGATTGTGTCGCGTAATGGAGAGGCGGGTACTAATGGCTTGTAATTATTCCTGCCTCCCGCTCGGTTCATGCGTAGCCTTATCGCTTTCCCATGCGGGGGTGGACGGCAGAAAGGTAGCAGCTGGGACTTGGGGGCAGAGGGGCGGTGCCTCGACTTCGCAGGCTACGGAAACATGTTATGAAAAGCAAATACAAAATAGGGAATATGTTTCAGAGTTCAGAGGTCGGTGACATATTGCTTAACATGTGTTCGCTGCCAAATATTGTCGAATATGGATAGTCGAACTGGGTGGTGATGGGATTTGGTACATTGTTCGACAACGAAGATGCACTATAATCACTGAATCTCCCTATTGCAAAACACTTGAAAGTGATCAATTGACATGATTATAAGCAGTGATGGGCAGCTTCCGTTACTCCCCACTGCTCCGTTACTAACGGAACGATTTTTTTAAGTAAAAGAGTAACGATCTTGTTACTTTTCAAAACAGGTAGCGGACCAAGTGAATTCCGTCACTTTATAATCAAGTCCGTTTTCCGTTACTTTCTTATTTTTGTGTTGAGATAATGGGTCGGTGTGAAAAAGACGGACACCAATAGCTGGAAAAAAATGTTGCATATAACACCGATCTCTTACCGAACGAATCTCATCTAAGGTGATCTGAGGTCAGTGACCTCGGTTGACCTCTGTAAGAACATGACCCCAGTGGAACATGTGTACATGTAATGAATGCCAAATTTGAAATCAGCGCCACAAAATGCATTACAAACTGCCAGACACCAAAAAGTCTTCTCAGGTCATCAGAAGTCAGTGACTTCGGCTGACCTCTGAAATGGCCAGCCGAGGTAATGCTCTCAGTGGAAACCATAAATGTCACATGCTTACACCTGTTCATATGTTCCTGAACAACAAACACTTGTAAAGTGCACTAGGTACAACTACAAACATCGACACAACGGGACACCAGTAGCGTCTGACACGACATTGAGAAATATTGCAATTTTCAGAGTACGTGTCAAATTGTTATAAAGTAGGGTAATGACCATTTCATTGTAATCGGTTGATAACCCGGCATTGGCTGAGGTCTCAGCCGAGTGCCACTGGCGGGGAGGGGGCGTCTTTCGCTCCCTCGTTATTTTCCGAACCAATAGCCACAGCGAGACGCAGAATATACGGCAATTGAAAGCTCTCAATGATACACATATAAGGCATACGCGAAATTTGCCAAATAAGGTCACATGTCAGGTCACAGTCAGGTCAAAGTCCGCCCCTGTAGCTCAGGGAGAGAGTGCTGGACTTCTGACCTATCCTGGTAGTGGGTTCGAGTCGCTTCGGCGCTCGCTATTTGCTCCTGACCGGAATGGACTGCGGCCGGTGGCAGCGGTCGCACTGAAGGTCAGGTGACGTCAGTGAGCGGGGTGGGCCGTGTCCAGGTATGTCGAGCATGTAAAACTTTCGTCTCTAAATTCTGCCGGCGAACAGGAATTGCGCGATCGGGTGGTGAGGTCAGAACCTGCGCAACAAGCTCTGCTTAGCCCGGGTTCTGACCTCGGAAAGCTATCGATACAAAACATTCGGACTAAATAAAAAGGCCAAAATTGATATATTTGACTTTTTGGGTCACTCTTTCCATCCAAGGCATTAGATTGAGACTATTATCACACAAACTTCTCTCGAGGGTATGATGCGTCTCCCGTATAAGCAAAAGTGAAATTGTAAGCAAAGGTCAAGGTCAGGTCAAATAAGGCCACTATTGTCAAGAGGTCATGCAACTCATGTTTTATGGGTTATTTTACACTTCTACTTCGATAGTAGCAGCCATTTGCACACCTGTATCAATATAAGGTCAAGGTCAGGTAACATAAGTGAAAAATGGAAATGTATAAATGTAAATAAAAAGGCAAGTTTCTCAACCAGTTAGTTTTGTCTCAGAAATACAATAGTGGCATTAACTAATCTGCATCTAATCAATAAAAGACAAACAAATTCTAACTTTCAAAGAAATAATTTCCTGTGGTACTAATACTTGGGAGCCATAAGTCAGTCAAAACTAATTATATTGCTTTGAAATTTCGTTTAGGTATTGGCCATGTGTGGTTCTCATGCATATATTCCGAATGTTTTATTTTTTCATGTTGATTTTGAGGGCATTACAAAATATATTTATTTCTATTTTGAGGGTCATAAGCCAAAATCTATCAATCCGAGATAGCCATTTTCTAGCCTTTGTCATTTTATATATTTTGACATATGTTTTTTTTTCATTTTGCATTATAAAAGGCCTTTGTACGGTCTTTTTTTGCCTTTAACTGGTGTGTAAAAACGTCACTAAATTTGACATAACTCGAATTCGTTTTGACGAAATTGCTTTATTTTTGCACACGTCAAATAAATGTGAAAGGTAATCGAAGCTTTGCGTTGATAGCGCTGTTCGTTTTTGAGCTATTGCAAAAATGCCTCAGGAGGGTGTTTTTTCGCCCACCAGCCAATGGCGGGATAAGAACGCGAGTTATTCCCGAAAACCGAGGGTTTGGGGTGGCATCCTCCCATGCATTGGCGAGAGTTACTCTAAAGTAGCGGAGTAATGGACTAAAGAAACTTCCGTTACATTTGTCGCAAAGTAACGAAGTAATGAGTAACATAACTTATTTTATGAGTAACGGAGTAACGAGTAACATAGCTTCTTTTATGAGTAGCAGAGTAACGAGTAACGGAACTATTTTATTAGTAGCGATGCCCACCACTGGTTTTAAGTAGGTGAGCACAAGTGCTAACTCGTCCGCTCCGCTGGACGATCTATGCATACTGACTGCATTTTTACGTTTTTTATTCGTCATATTACCGAGGTACTCACCCGTCAGGGGATCGTGGTTTGTGACTTGACTTTTCAATTCGGTGCAAACGGCTATATTTTTTACGTTTACTGCTAAACCCCTTCTCCGTGCTATAGGTGTCGCTGGTGTGCGCATTGAGCTAATAGGTATTTTATATATAGGTGGCACTGGTGTGCACAAACCACAACCCGTGTCTCGCTGGTTGCGTATAGTTCAAGTTCCGCTAATCAGAGGGCGGACAGCGGTATTATCTGTGGAAGCTGTGTCGTGTTATTTTTTATAACACAGTCAGACATAATCTTTACTTGTAGGAGGAGGGTTTGATGTTGGGAAATGTAGGGAGCAGAATAATATAGGTACACACATGTTGACGTCATGCGATCTGCAAAAATGATATATTAGATACTATTCAATGCTAATGTGTCGAAACTACATAACATGTCGTAATTATGATAAGTATAACGAAAAATTTAGTTGGCGAATACACGGACAGACAGGACAGACTTTCTTTAAATAGTAAGTTAGATCGTCTTCGTTAGAATTCGCTCTCAGCTCCAGGTTTTACAACGGACAGCCGGGGAAGTTTGTCTGCAATTGATTACAAACACCGGGCACCACTGCCCCGTGTGTGGCAGCTCACTCATGCTCAGCGTCTGGTGAAACAATGCATCCATCACCTGTGGCGGGCGTACCACCGGTAGCTATCACCTCTCCCGGCGTCACAAGGCGGCCACATGTCTGTCTGGCACGCGCCTCTCCTCTGAGTCCCCCTCCCCCTCCGTCCCCACCACCTCCCCCCACTTCCGGCCCGTCGGCCGACTCGCCATCCGGCCCGCGAGACTCCATTGCAATGCTGCCGCCACCGCCGCCGCCGCCGCCGCCGCACCCACCCCCACTGCTCTGCAGTATGCTGCAATCACAGTCACACCACCACCTGCAGCTCCTGCCATCTATCGGAGACGCCGGGAACCACGGGGGCCGTCGACGCCATGGGCGATACTGGCCAGCCGCGGTCAGGCGGGGTCATGGCAGGGTGAGGGAGAAGTCAGCTGCTGAGAGGTCTGCTAGGAGTCTGATGAGCTTCATGGCTGTCTCAGGGTCGGTTTTACCAGGACTGACTGGTTTACGCGGGAGGGAAGGTTGTTTGTGTTGGCGTTATGCTTTGGCCTGCCGGAAAGTCCGATCAGTTTTTATGCACTGACGTGACTTGTGCCAAGATTTTGAACGATGTCTATTTATCCTAGACATTGGGCCCAGGATCACTTGTATGATCTTGAATATTTTTAAGTTTGCCAAAAAATCATAGGGCTCCTGGCCTATCAAGTATTAATATTTCACTCGCGAATTTTAAGATCCTGGAACATGAGTTATTTTACGGCGAGTAAGTCAAGAGTTAAATTTCGGTCCAATTTTCTGCGATCCTTAAGGTCCTGGAGGCTGGAGCTAGTCTCTTTTTGTTGGAAGGGAAAATAAGTTGAAACATGGATCTTAGGGAAAAGTTCAGCCGTAGCATTGGCTGCAATATATGGAATGCAAAATCATGATCTGCAAACCGAATATATTGTTAAGCCGTGTCCCGCTGAGGTATTTAGCCGAAAATTGCTAGGGCATATCATGCTCTGCGGGGGGGGGGCAGATACCCCTCGTTATCTTCCGAGCAATAACCGCAGTAAGACGCGCAAGGCGCCAAACGAAACTCTCAATGTGACACATCTAAAGCATACGCGTTTTTATAGATTAGGTCACATGTCAGGTCACGGTCAGGTCAAAGGTCACAATCAAGGTATTCGAGTTGATGGGCCATACTTTACATTCGAAGCCTTGGGTTGCGACTATGATCACACAAATTGCTTCTTATTAAAGGTATAATACAATTCCCACGTAAATGCAAGTAAGATTGTAACCAAAAATCATGGTCAGTCAGGTAAAAAAAAAAAACTTTGCCAAGAGGGTTACGAAAGTCATGTGACACATGTTTTAAGAGTTATTTTACACGTAGGGCTCGAAAAAGGTAGTCATTCCCACAATTCAACCCAATATAATGGCCTTTGGAGGAAGTTCAGGTCAAGGTCAGGTCAGGTCACACAAGCTAAAAAAAGATTAATCAAAATAGAAGAATGCATTTTTCCAAAACAGTTTTGCCTAGGAAATACAGTAGTGTCATTTATTTGCCTGTATCTGGTAACTTAAAGCCAAAAATGCATTTGCAAAAATGATGTCATGAGTTACTCGTACTTAGGGAGCCATAAGTCGGTCAAAGATAAAAATAAGTGGCTTTGAATTTGGTCTGGGTATGGTATCTTCCTATATTATATGCATTATGCATAATCCGATTCTTTGAAAGGCTTCGAAAATTTATATTTTTATGAACTTTTCCCGAAGAAATCATTTTGTTTTGGCCAAAACTCAAAGTGTAAAAAAATCGTGATTGTCATTTGGAAACGAATGTCATAAGCGTTCTTTTGACCTTTGAGTTTAAGCAATTTGCTTAAGAACTTAAGATTGTTCTACGAATTTTCAAACCTTTTTTTTCATTTTTTTTTACAAAACGTTCGCCCACCAAATGCATGACAATGTCATCGTCGAAAGAACGTAATTATCTCCGCATGAAATATCACAAACAAGTTTTAATCGTTAAATTTTGGCTTGATTAAGGAGGTATGAGACGGGGTAGTTTTAATTGATGCATTTTGCAGGTAAAGTACGTCGACCTATTATTGGGCATTTTAACTTGTGGTGCATTGGTCGGTTAAGTTATTTTTGAACAATCTGCGGGAGCAAACCTCTCCCAGCCAGGGTGCGCGTGTTGTGTTATAGCAGAGACTATTATATGTCAATACCGTGGTGTTGAAGATACGTGATTTTCTTCCTGATAGTGTTGAGTTCGCTGAGTTTGGCTGTTAATAGGTTATTTGTTGCCTTGAGCTTAGCTGGAGTGAAAGTGGCGGGGCCAAAATGATGACTCTCAGAGCTGCTGGGTCTTGCGGGGGCCAAAGTTTGTCCATTATGTGTCAATCAATTTTGATAATATTGGTTTGGTGGTCCTCCCGGTGTGGAAGCCTTGGGGTTGCTGGTTTTTGTTGGGGGTTCGTCCGAGGTGTGGAGGCAATTTTGGTGTATTATATTGATGTGAAGTTGTCTAATTCTGGTGAATCAAGCATCTGTAGTTGTGGTTTTGGGCGTTTTGTTGGTGTTGGCGTTGAGCGTTGTTTTCTAAGGGGTTGTTGCTTTGGCTGAGGTATTTCCTTTTAGTGTAGAGCGGTTGTTGTGGAATCGCGGTGCTGCGCGGACGGTGAATGGGCCTCGGTATTGTTGTGTGAACGGGCCCAGGAGGTGTCTTATAGTGCTTCGCTCGAATCCGTTGTGATTGGTGTGGCTATCTCAGAGCTTCTGATCTTTGTTATGTGTATTCTTAGCGGAGTTGTCGTGCTGCTCATGTCTTCTCACGATGGGTAAGAGTGAATTTAGTCGTCAAAGTAGGGATATTCGTGGTTCGGCTATATACTGGTTCCGTAATGGTTAATTGTCGATTTATTGGTGGTATACGGTGTCGTTTATAGAGGTGTTGGCTTAGTAGACTTTCTTTATGTTGGGGCCGCTCGCGTACGGTGTGCGCGGCGCCCATGTTTCTTAGTTGTGTTTGAAGAGAGTGGAGGGGCCTCGTGGAGCTGTTGGCCCTAGTCATTAAGTTTCTTTTTTAGACTAAGCTGGGTCACAGATCTTCTGTTCTTTTGGAATTATTGTTACGTTTTTTTTTAGCGAAATCGTTGAGTTCTTGTAACTGCGACTTGCGAATATATTCAAGGGTTATCTTTTGGGTTGCATTAAAGTGTTACTTCGTAGGGTCTAGGTGCAGGGATTCTGTCGTTAGATTTTCTTTGTATGTGGTGTGGGGTAATAAAGTCCGTTGTATTGTTGTGGATGGGTAATCTTAGTCCTTGGTTGTGTGGTTGGCCACTACCGCGAGGTGTTGGAGAGTGCCGGGTGTGTCTTCAGTAGCCGCACATTGGTCGAGCGCTTTCTTGAATATTGATCCTGCTTCTGACGTTCAAAGTGACGTCAAAGTCTTTGGTTTTTTGTACTACCATATGATTGCTTATTGGGAGCGGTTTGTGCTAAGGGTTGTGAGGCGGTTACAGGAGAACTGGAGAAGTGTGGTGTTATGGTGTCCTAGGGTCTTGACTTCATTGTGGTCGGTCGGTTTGTTGCGTGTGAGTGCGGCAGTTTCCTGATGGTGTTGTGAGGGCTATAGAGTTTGGTCAGTATGTATTTATTCGGTGCGGTTGGGGCAAAGGGTCTCCGTGTGGCAGAGTATGTTACTGTTTGTTTATGTAGGGTGGTACTGGACGTGATCATGTACGTTGGTTGCGTCTGGTGTGTCAATACGATTTGGACCGCTAAGACCAAAGCGAGAGGTCCTACATTTTTGGGTTGTTGTATATTTATGTTTTAAGGTAGTTGTCGTAAGGGCGGGGTGTTTAGGTCTCATCCTGAGCTAAGGCGACCCAATGAGGTGTGAGTGTGAATGGGTGGGAACCTGTGGTAAGGTGGTTTAGAGTTTGTCGTTGATACGAACCTAGGTTGGTGTAAATCAGTTAGGGGTTTGAGAGGTCAGTGAGTTTTTGATGTAGGGCATTAGTATTAGGTTTTTGACGAGTGTCCTAGTTGGCTTTCAGGCGGTTCGAGCATAGGAATGGCATGGGGGGGTGAATATATGACTAGGTTGGACCTGGACAGGCTTCTCCGGGTGCAGCCTCGAGTCGATTGTGGGGGTCGGAGTCTGTTGTAGAAAGTGGTGGTCAGGAGATGTTACATGGCGCGGAAATGCCACAGAAGTCGAGGTACAAATCTCTTTTCGGCTCGGAATTGGACTCTATACTTTTGTCGTTTCCAATGGTTGTGGGGTCGCTATATAGGTCCCTCTGAACTGGATTTTATGTTGAAACTATAGTTTCGGCGCGGGTTGGGGCCGGGGTTAGCCTGTGAAATATCGTGGGCGAAGGTCTCATACGGTGTTTAGTTTGAGTCCGTCGGATGGGCAGGGGTGGTTTGGGGTCACTTAATGTTTAGATCCAGATTGGTGGGGTGCATGTGCGGGTTGTTGGGATGAGAGTGTGTCGGGTCAGCGTTTTTGGTTTTGAAAAGGAATGTGTGTTTGGGCAGTGGCGTTGGGTAACAGGTGTTGTGGGGCCGTGGTTCCAACGTGGTGTGTGTGCTCGTTCTTGGTCTTGTTCTATGAGCTGGCTCCGTAGAGGTTGGGAGCTGGGGCGGCTGGTGTTCAAAGAATGAGGGCGAGTTACTGACGCAGTGGGGAGCGTTTAGGTGCTGTTTTGAGGAGTTATGGGAGAGTGTCGAGCTTCCGTGGGGGGAAGGCAGATGCTATATATTTGCGGACTAGGACTCACATTGATTCTGGTAGTCTAATTGGTTTAACGAGTTGTTGGGTCTTAGATTTAATATGTGTTTTCCTTGCTGACTATTCTCTGTGCGTTGTTGTGTATATTGTTGTATATTCAGGACCTGGCCCGGATGGTCAAGTAATTGACCTTAGAGTTGAGAGCAAATTTCTGACTATTTTCAGGGCCATTTTCATTTACAAAATAATGTCCAAACTTTATTTTTCAAAACAGTTGATGTACGAGGTCAAACTATCTCGGATAGTATCCATGTGTCATTGCATTGGCAGCGCTGCATTGACTGTTGAAGTGTTGATGGCTCAAGTTGTCCAGTATCTGGTAAAAAAGAGAAACTAGCTAGCTTGACTTTTTTTTAAAGATTTTTGCTTAATGTAGAAACAGACACTGCTATGTTCTACTGACAGACCAATGAGTGTGTTACCTGCAAATTGATCATGAAAATTGTAGCAGTAATACATAAAAGAGAGTAAATGTTTTTCAAGAGAGCAAAACCTTGTGGACCCTCAAAAGACCAGAAATGACCAAAATTCCAATAAAAGGGAAATACCAAAAAAAAGGGACTGACATAAAACAATTGTGGTCTTTTTTTGTGTATTGTACTGGATGTACCTTAGTCGAAAGATTATTAGTGCCTCTGCAAATTTCATTGTAGATGTACCTATTAACAAACCATATACGTTATTTTTATATAATTGTAACTATATACAGAATAGCAATATGAGGTGACCAAAGTGGTGCCAGATTCTGAAGTTGGATATCACTAAAAATACATTCAGGACTCTCGACTTTGTGGATCCCTTGGCTTGATTGATGTGTGGGTCCTAGTGTGCCGGGTACTATCCCACTGTTTTCATTTTTTCCAGGCATCCAAAATCTAGGAAGTCCATGAAAATCAGGATCTTAGATTGGTATGGATCCATGACAAGGTAATCCTGTGGGATGCAGAAAACCTGTGGGATTCGCTTTTTCGTTCGTTGGGTAAACATTCATATAATTGTAAGCGAATTTTGTTCTCTTTAAATTTGTAAGCGGAAGTTGTTGTTTTCTCTCTATTAATTTTCGATACCGGTTTCGGTAGCTCCGGAGTGCCATTAATGGGGGGGGGGGGTGATACGCCACACGTGCTGGACATGTAGCGCAGGGGGCGGTAGTGGGATGGACACCTCATGCCACACAGTACTTATACTGGGGGCCGAATTTTCCAATACCAGGTTAGGTTGGCGCCACTGAAAGAGTTTTTACCAGCCCTGCTGATCCGCAGCGGATCTGATCTGAGGATCTTAATCCCTGAGGCATTGGATTTTGTGAAGAGATCTTGAACCAAAGATTCATTTGGCCGTGTCTGTAATCTATGCACAATGAATGCACATTACATAATGCATATTGTACATGTCTGTTTTTTGTTTTTAATATTCTGACAGTGTTTCCCCAGTGATGTTGACGACCGACGTTTACATCAGGTAAGACAGCACGGTCAGATTTCTGAAGTTCGCTCTCCCGAGCACTATCTCAATCATAGGCGGTGGAACGGGGGGGGGGCACCATGCCCCCTTGAATTTGAAAGGGGGCACCCATATCAAAGAACCACCATTTAATTTGGTATGGCTAAGGTTTATGATATAGGTCTAATTATTAAATTTATTTACACACATTTGTATAATGTCGTGAGCATTTACGAGCGTGATACTCCTCGTGAAAAAGCGAAAGATATTTGAAAAATCAGATTTTTTAAAGTAAATTGCAAACTAAGACGTCAAAAGAAATACAATTAAATTTTCTTCTTATCTCATGCTTATCTCATTAATGCTTATCTCATTTTTAAAATTAGGTTTCTTGATCCATAAAAATGCCAAAAACTTTTGTTTTCAAAGTGTTTCACAAAATGAATATTTGTCATGCTATTAAATCCAACAAATACATATGAGAAAACCACGTATGGACGATATGCAAAACACATTTCAAAGCAATATAATTATTTTTGACTGACTTATGGCCCCCTAGCTAGAAGTAACTCATGTCATCGTTTTTAGAAGTTAATTTTTTGGGCCTTTAGTGACCAAATATATATAAATAAATGAAACCTCTGTATTTTTTAGACAAAACCTGTCTAGAATCATGCTTTTTATTTAGATTAAACAATATTACTTTGGGAGACAATGACGTTTAAATGACGTCATGTCATACATTTTTTGGTGGAAGACTATACAGGTTTGAAAATCCGTAGAGAAGGGAATTTTGATGCTAAATTGCAAATAAAAACGCCAAATCAAATCAAATTACATTATCGTTAAATTGCCGTCTCAGAAGTTAAAATTTTGCATTATAACCATAAAAATTAATACTGTTTTTTTCTCGTCATGAAATTGACCCAATTTTGTTTTGTATAGATATTATAAAAATGGAATATGTGTTACAGAAACAAATATGGAAGATATGCAAACGACATTTCAAAGCAATATCTTTTTTGACTGACTTATTTGACCCTAAGTATAAGTAAATAATGGCATCATTTTTAAAAGAAGTTTTCAAGTCAAAACTTGATAATGGCTTAGCGCCGAAAGCTTGTTTCCTATATTAGTAATATATTTTTCAAATATTAAATATCTTTGACATGTGTAAGATCACTTGATTTCGTTACGTGTAATCATATAAGACCAATTCATTACAAACATCTCACAGCATATGAGAACACACATACTTGTTCATTTCATTTAAATTTAAAATGACATATGAACTTAAAGGGACACTGCACTTAACATTAGATTGTGAGTGGAGATAGCCACTACATATGACGACATCACTTAGAGCATATAGCATATGTATGCTAGTTAAAACACACTGGTCGTAAAAAATATAAATTGCAAGTTTGATTTTGCAATCTGTAAGCATTCGCCAGCCCCCAATGTATTTGCAATGGGGCCGTGAGCGGATGTGTGTCTCTCTTTGGCTAATATTGTTTATTAAGTCGACTTGTTTCCTTTGGACCATACATTAGCCATACTTACTGGTCATATTTATGGCAGCTTGTGAAGGTTTTCTTTTTTTTAAAGCAATTCCTTCATAATAAGTCATCAGCCCACAAATTTAACGCATTTTTTCATGAATTTGAGCAGATCTGTTGTATAAGACAAAATGTCATAATTCGTGTTCTCAGCAGCAAGTTAACGTTCATATTTGCAGACGCACAAACGGCCGTACTTTGAGATTTTTGGGAAGGTGCAGTGTCCCTTTAAGTGACATGACCTTTGACCTTATACTGAGGTAAGGTTGGAATGTGCTTCGCTTTATCAGACGGCAGTGAGCCCTGAGACGGCGAAGCGGTCTAGACGAACGTGAGGTTTACAGATGGGCCAAAATCCGTCTTTCATCTTGCACCCTTGCTTGCTTGTAATGTGCAAATAACGCCTAAAACATATGTTCGTGCACTGTCCGTATATAGTTTTGCTATTTGTATCCTGTACTTGACCTTGACCTGTGCCTAACAATTTGTCAATTAGGCTTATGTAGGAGATGCATTATACCTTTGAGTTAGCATGTGTGTGCATATGTTCATATTTTTGTTGGTTATCACAAGGCTTATAACCAGGTAGGACGACGCGAGCAGTTTGAACCTTGAACAAGCGGACCGTCCGGATGGGGACGTCACCGCGAGGCACAACGCTCCTCGCAGCGCGCCTCGGAAGAGGCGCGGCGCGGGGGGGTCAAGGTCAGTTGACCCCCGTAAACATTCTGGGAGGTAAGGGAAACTGGCCGAGGGCTTCCAGCTACCTTCGAGGGGTCCTCGCCGTTTATGAGGGCCTTGGCTAGTTCGAGGGGGCCTGTCAGTCACCGCTTGAACGGAGCCCTGGACCATCTTCAGAGCTTCGGCGGCTTGGGGTGCCTCAGCCAGCTTGAGGGGGCCCTTGGTCAGCTCGGAGGGGGCCTCAGCCACCATTAGGTGGCCTCAGCCGGCTGTACGGGGCCCTTGCCATGCTTGAGGGGGCCCTCGACCGCTTTAGAAAGCCTCGCCACCCTTCAAGGGGCTCGACGGCTTTGAGGGGGCCTAGCAGCTTGAAGAGGGCCCTCAAGCCAGCTTTGGAGGCCTTGGTCAATGCTTGAGGGGCCATTTGGCAGCTCGAGGGGGGCCCTTGCCAGGCATTGCCAGGGGGTCTTGTCAGCTGAGGGGGCCCTCGAGCAGCTTGAGAGGGGCCCTTGGTCGAGCACGAGGGCCCTCAGCCAGCTCGAGGGACGTAAGAGGGCCCTTTTCCGCTTGAGGGGCCCTTGGCCAGCTCGAGGGCGGCCCTTCAGTCACCTTGAAGGGGCCTTCTGGCCAGCTTGAGGGGCCTTGGCCAGCTTGAGGGGCCCCTTTTCTTGGCCAGCTGAGGCCCTGGCCGAGCTCGGAGGGGCCCTCAACGGCTTGAATGGGTGACCTTGGCTAGCTTGTGGGGCCCTGGGGCTGTCTAGAGCAGCTTTTCCAGCACGATGAGAGTGCCGTAGTCTGATCTGAGGAAAGCGCTCGGTTGTCTAAGGCGTGTCGTTTTGCAAGGTCTGAGGTGGACCCGGACGTTTTTTAAACGAATAGTTTGTCCAATCCAAGGTGGCCCAAATATCCAAGGGGGTTACCTAGGGACCTGGGACCTCCTTGGCTTTACGCCTCTGTATGGCGCATAATACTCGCGGCGTAGCGGCACTCACTGGCAGCCGTGCAGGCGGGCAGGACGCTCGTCACGCCGGCAGCCGGCACGCGCGCCAGCCTTCGGTGCGTCGACAGCACGAGTGTTTTTCGGCTTCGTTTAAAAAGGCGTCTATAGGAGCGCGTCAAGGTAGTGGTCACCCCCTGGTTATACATATATAATATAACTAGAAGCGCATATAGCAGCGCGACCAGAGACCTAGCCAAAGGGGGAGGGCCCATATGGGGACCAAGGCAAACACTAATTTAAGCAAACACTATTTTACACTAAATGAATTGTGACGCTGCTGACGACCCGACTCCCCCCCCCCGGTCAACAACATTTGGGCAGAGGAGTAAAATATGATAACTGAAATCAAAATCCCCCCTTGCCCAGAACCGTTCCGCCACCACTGATCTCAGTCGTAAGCTTTTTCATTTTCCAGCAGTGTCAGTATTGAGAGTGGCATGCCATCGACCTCGGGAGGCCGTGTTTGTGTGAAGCTGGCGTTAGTCACCGTTCACGATCCTGTTGCGTCCCGGCCGCGGCCACTCCCGAGGCGGACCCAGTCATTCCTGTCCCGCTGTAGGTATTGCCGCAGAGCCACCGTGTCATCCTGGGAGACATGCCCCACTCCCGGCCCCGCGGCCCCAGGCTCGGCTGATCGGCTGACCCGGTCACCGCCCGCGGCGATGACCGGGCCTGACACGTCGCCGAGTACTCAGCCTGACATCAGAGCCGGCACCTTGCACACAATACCGTGACAATCAGAGACCGTACGGAAATATAAACACAACAACGTCTGTCTGTCCGCTGTCCACTGTCCAAGCCCGCCGGCCACGGTCATAGAATGCTCCCGCCGGCGCCGTCCGACACTCCTCGGCAGAACCAGAACCGGAACCAGTAACCGGTATCGGGCCACTAGCCGGCGTGCATGTTGAAGCGTGCAGCTCCTCAACGCATTGACCGCGGTGTCGGTAGTACCAGTGGTCCAGCAGGCGGCCTGGAAACAGGCTCCGCTTATAGACAGACGAGGTCACGAGCTTACGGCAAGTTGTAGCTTGACGGGCCTCTAATCTGAACCATCCAGGATAGTAATAAGGTAATACTTGCATGCTGTGCTGAAACATTTTTGGCAGAACAGCGTCATAATTTCTTGGTAGAGGCTATATTGCATGTCCCCTGTCAGCTAACGTTTTCTCCAAAGCGTGTAGTAGTGTCGTGCACTGACGAGAAATGATACACCGTTTTGCTGCCTGCTCAAACATGCTCCTGCATCTTTTGCTGCCGGATCCTGTTTTACATACGCAGATCGACAGTGCATATTCAGCTTGGCTTCCTACTTTATATGCCTCTGATCGACAGCTGCTTGCATTGTGTAAATATTGAACGATTCATTTTACCCTCACACACTCGTCACGCGTGCAATTGAGCACCATTTGCAGGGGTGTAGGTTCCTATTCAAATGGGGGGCTGGAGCCCCCCAACTTGGGCTTCTTCCCCCAACTTTGACGAAAAAGTGGGTTAAATCCGGGGAAAATCTGTATTTTGTGGATTTTGATGGTACTTTAAGCGACTTTCCCCAGCTCAGACCACCCCCCCCCCCAACTTGTCTGAAGAACTAATGAACATGCAAATAAGAACTGAACAACATGACATAAGAACAACATGTAAATAAGAACTGCCCCTGACCATTTGTCAGTGTCGGCAATCACAATCATGGGCGGATCAGGAGGGGGGGGGGGGTCACGGGAACCCTAGATGCCTTCCCAAACTACAACACGCGCAGAATCTGACAATTTCCGTGCGATAGTAATACGAATATGAGCAGCTTTTACAAGGAAACGTTGTTTAAAATCAGTTACTGATATAAGCGCGAAATCGAAGTTTTCAGAATTGTGCGATACTTTTTTGGATTTTGCCCCCCCGCCAAACTGACCAAACAGCCGGTCCGTTACTATCTAAAATATAAGATCCCCTATAATACAATCTAAAGGTACCAAGTAAGAAACTCTTAACTCATTGTTTTCGACTGCTCTATAAACCTGCATGGCGTGGGAGCGGCGATGTGGCATTATACGCCACATCCAGCGGCCATCAATCAAATCAAAGATGGCGTCTGGCGGTTTCGTGACCTTTGCCCGGAACTGCCGGCAGGTCGTGGAAGCTGCAGTCACGGCTGTAATAGGTCAATAAACCGACTGTACCCGGGTGCAGAGGACGGGGAGCCGACTGCCGAGCGGGCATCTGCATGTTCCTACCACCCTGACACGTCTCACCGTGAGACGGCTGACTCATGGCAGCAGGCCCGGGAGGACCTGGTAGAGGCTCGTATGTAGAGGTCGTCACGGGACGTGGTACAGTGAGGGAGCAGCGCCTGAGATCCTACAACACACCAGCTGAAGTTAACCCTCGCCAGTGAAGGGGGTGGATGTCACCCCCTCGGTTTTTCCGAAATAACTCGCGTAGTTGTGAACCGATTGCAATGCAACTTCCAGTACCCTACTTTGCAACAATTTGATACTTACTCTGACAATTTCTTACCTTTAACTCGTATGACCCATGACCTTTGACCTGTTTATCAAGGTCGTGTTTGGCGAAACTGGCGTCCCGTAGTACCGATCCTTGAAGCATGTGCAGTTTTCGAGTGTTTGTTGTTCAGGAGCATATGCACAAGTGTTTCTAGGTGAAAGTTGTGGCTTCTGCAGATATCGATATATCGATTGACCTATTCATGACCTTTTCAGAGGTCAACCGAGGTCACTGACCGTGACCTCCGATGACCTCATGTGTTTTTCTTCTTTTGTCCGCTTTAAGGGCAGTTTGTGACGCTGATTTTAAATCTAGAATCCATTTTACATAATGATATGTTCCATTGGGGTCATAAGCTTCCAAAGGTCAACCGAGGTCAATGACCTCAGATGACCTGACATGACCTTTTTTAATTTGACAGTTTTTAGGTTATTTTGTGATACTGATTTCACATTTATCGTCTGTTTACCATTCTAAGGTGTTGCTTTACGATTTTAGCTCGTATAGTATTTTTTTTTTTACACATTTACGATTTGATTACATTTGTATGTTTGACATGACCTCAGAGATCACCTAATGACCCAGGACCTTAAAATCAGATGTCCATGGATTCCTCTTGTCAGATGCAACACGCTCGTTTTTTGATCGAAGCTCTAGCTCAATTAGGGGCAAAACGCCAGGGGGTCGTACCCCCTAGACCAGGGGCCGGCAACCTTTTTAGGGCGCGGGCCGGATGAGAGATCTGGAAGCAGTCGGTGCGGCCGGGCCCGGGGAGACATAAATCAAACAATTGACGGCAATGACAACGTGTCACATTTGGGCGAAATATACAGCCGTAAATTAATGCATTTCAAAATATCTATAACACCTGAATGTTTGCCCACCGTACCTATTCACATGGTGGTGTGAATTGTTATACCTTCTTAGATCGACCGGCGGCCACACGGCAAAATCTACTTAAAAAGAATAAAGCACGTCTTCGCTCAACTTCATGCCGAATGAGTGCCCCAAAAAAAATTTACATCGAGGATTAAATTTGTTCCAGCAGCAAAAGTGCAGAATTTAAAAACATCACGAATGCACACACATACTTTTTGTTTTTCTTTCTTAAAAACTATTTTCGATTCTGAACGCACCGCGGGCCAGGAAATACAATGTAAGTTGCCGATACCCAGCCGCCGGACGTCAGCCAGTCGCGGGCCGGATCTGGCCCGCGGGCCGGAGGTTGCCGACCCCTGCCCTAGACGGTCATGCAGTGATCTCGCCCAACACGGGCAAGGATTAACATGCCATGTATTTATCCCCATCTAAATGTATGTACAGTTTATAGCTTTGATCTTATAATCAGGCCAATAATTGATGTGGCTGGTTTTGGCATCAGAGTGTATGTGATAGTGAGAGTTTGTTGATTGTGCGACAAGCTTAGTAGCCGATGAGGCAATTCAGACCAACAAACACTTCAGGGTTTGGTTTCATCGTGATACCAAATGTGTCAGAGATGGGTCGCAAAGGGATCGTTCAAGCCCCAGTATGGCCTTTGGCACGGACTTTCGGTGTCAGGATGGTGCCAGGCGACGGCACGTTTTACCACTCAGATCACTCTCATTTCTCAGGGCTCGAACTATACCCTAGTGTTGCGACGAGCACAATTTCGTCACTATAAGCTATGCCATTTAACAGTGTTGCGATCAAATATGGGACGCCGACACAGAACCAACAATGAATAAATAATAATTATTGATTTAAAAAACATCCTGTCAGATGCTAACTCCAAATCTATAGCAACAAACCATACATTTAGTATGTCGAAATCGTACGATCATCCGTTACAGCTACATTTGAATGAATTTCCAGAGCGTGGCTTTAATACCGCATACATCACCGTGCTGTCCTCAGCACGCAGCTCGCGGCGCGGTGCGTCTGGTAAGGCGTGCCGCCCTCTGCGCACAGGCTCGGCGCCGTGCGTCTGGTCAGGCGTGCCGCCCTCTGCGCACAGGTCGGCGCCGTGCGTCTGGTCAGGCGTGCCGTCCTCTGCGCACAGTTCAGCGCCGTGCGTCTGATCAGGCGTGCCGCCCTCTGCGCACAGTTCAGCGCCGTGCGTCTGATCAGGCGTGCCGCCCTCTGCGCACAGCTCGGCGCCGTGCGTCTGGTCAGGCGTGCCGCCCTCTGCGCACAGGTCGGCGCCGTGCGTCTGGTCAGGCGTGCCGTCCTCTGCGCACAGTTCAGCCTGCGTCTGCATCAGGCGTCCCACCCCTCTTGCGCACATTCATCGCCGTGGTCTGATCAGCTGCCGCCCTCTGCAGCACAGCCGCGCTGCTTGGTCAGCGTGCGCCTCTCCACAGGTCGCGCCCGCGCGGTCTGTCCAGCGTGCCGCCCTCTGCTCACATCAGCGCCGCATTGCGCTGTCAGCGTGCCCCCTCTGCGCACAGACGCGCCGTGCGTCTGTCAGGCGAATCCGGCCAATTCATCCTGCCGCAGTTATCCTCACACTGGTTTCCATCGTCTGATTATACCCACAGCACCGTATGCCGTTCCTGTGCATCCCCGCCGCACGCGCCCACCGCGCGGGACCGTTTCCGGCGCGGCGCGCGACGATCACTGCCGCACAGGAGGGGGCGTGAAGGGAGGCTAGGGGAAGGGGGCGGTGACGCCGCCACCTGGCCGCACAAGAGGATGACATCGCAACCGGCACTTTTTTCGCGCGCGCTCGCGCTGCCCGATGGCCGCGCATTAATTTGTGAGGATCCATCATCCGGTGATGGGCCGCAAAAAGCGGGAATTAAAGTCCAGTTCGCACCTGGTGACCAGTCGGGTGGCACTGATAAGAAGCCATAATTCCGCCCTAATAACGGCTTAAAAAGGCAAACAAAGGTGTGATAAAACGAGCGGCAAAAAGCGAAAAAATGGACCCTGACTAGTGACTATTTTCACAGGCGGCCGTGCACAAAAGCGCCCGTTCGGTCCACGTGCCCGTCTTTTGTTCGTCGGCTGGAACTAGGCAAGTTCACCAGATATGATGGGGTGCCAGTCAGGCTCGTGGCGTTTTCACATCCAGCTGTACGAACCATGGGACGCCCGCCGGCCGCCGCGGAGACGTGGAGACGCGGAGACACCGAAACGCGGAGACGCGAGACGCGCCAACCCGAGCACACAAAAGGAGCTGAGGACGGCTCCGGACCATTAAAAGTCCCATCCATCGTCTGAACTCATTAGCGTTCCCTGACGATGGCGCGGTCCATTACAAACAAACATTTGATTACTATTGAAATGTCTCTGATTACGGCGTCCGGGCAGCCGGCGGTCGTTAGTGGCGAGCGGGTCGGCGCGCGCAGAGCTGACCCGCCCAGAGAGGGTCCTGGTCCTCTATATGGTGTCCTTAGTCTTGCCCGCCCAAGAAACGGTCCTGGTCCTCTACTGCTTCCTGTCTAACCCGGTCGAGAGAGAGAAGAGAGAGAGAGAGAGAGAACGATGAGAGAGAGAGAGAGAAAGAATGAGAGAGCGAGAAGAAGAGAGAGAGAGAGAGAGAGAGAGAAGCAGAGAGAGAGAGAAGAGAGAGAGAGAGAGAGGAGAAGATGAGAGAGAGAGAGTAGAGAGAGAAAGGAGGAAGAGAAGATAGAGATGAGAGAGAGGACGGAAGAGAAGAGAAGAGAGATAGAGAGAGAGAGAGAGAAGAGAGAGAAGAGAAGAGAGAGAAGGAGAAGGAGAGAGAGAGAGAGAAGAGAGGAGAGAGAGAGAGAAAGAGAAGAGAGAGAGACATTGGACCGAGAGATGGAGGGGAGAGCGATGAGAGAAAGTCCTGTCCTGGTCCTGGTCCTGTCCATGTCCTGGTCCTGCCTGGTCCTGGTTCCTGGTCCTTGGTCCTCTGATGGTGTCTTCTGACCCAGCGAGAGAAAAGTCCTGGTCCTTCTGATACATAGTTTTTCAGATGCCTAAACCCCAAGCCCAGCCCACCGAAAGCCCATGACCCCAAGCCAGACCCAGACCAGACCCCTTCAAATTCATAATATTGAGGCCCATACTGGTCCGGCCCATCCATATTAAAGCAGCATAATTACGTTCACAAAAAATTTGCAAACCATTAACATTACTTTGCATGCTATTAACAAATAATATCACGCACAGGTGTATTGCTGTGGCTTTTGACTCATCGAACGCTTTTCGGTCAACATTGACTGGATCAGACTTTGGATCGGGGATGATTTGGGATTTTTAAATCTTTTACCACTGCTAGGTACTGACCCTGATTTATTGTTCTCATATAATTGCCAAAATGTATTGTTTAAATGTCCTATATCATTTATTAACATTTTTCCTGGTTAAACATCTGGTTGTCAAGTAAAAAATAACGGCTAGCGACATGACTAAAAAATTGTCATACCCATGCCCACCCATGAAAAGTCGAAAATGCATACCCAGCCCAGTCAAACGGAAGAATTGAGTGGGCACCCATGGGTGCACCCTATCCATGAAAAACACTGCCCCTGACCCTCCTGGCTGTCTCAAAACTATTCTGGGCAAACTTCTGGTTCTCCTCAGGGATCACGACTTCCTCATCCTTCTGACGACCTGAAGTCCCGACCTGTCTGATGTCAGCTGCTGGATGCATCTAATCCGAGAGGAAATCAAATATGAATAGCTGACCTTTCCAGATTAGCTGCAGGGAGCCACCTAGATGCGGACTGTTGACTCTACCGTAGGTCTCAACTCGTAGAAAAAATATTCATTTACTGTAAGGCGCCATGAATAACGGCCAGTGGTCATCACCGACAGTGTGTGGTTCATGCAGTACGGGCACTGTTTCCAGTGTGTGGTCCTGGTCCATACGGTACCTGAGACTCACTCGACTGGGACTCGAGTCTCGACCGTCTGCGGTCGGCCGGTCGCGTGCGACAGAGCTGACAGAAGCTCAAATTTGGCCCGACAGCGTCGCATCCATCACTCAATGTCCGGGTTCACGTCGAAGGTCACCAAACGAGCGGCGCCAGCATCGCTGTCTGCCGCCGTGCACCTAAAGATGGGGTGACGCGGGTCGCCAGAGGTCACGTCCCCAAACGAGCCAAAGGCCCGGCTCTGGCGGGTCGACGTCGGCAGGAGCCGGCGCGGAGCTCCTTCAAGGTCAGCCCCCAAGTGCTCTCTCCAATCTGTTCCCCGGACAGCCGGGGATCAGAGGTTAGCAGGGTCAGCTCAGCAGAATGGTCCCTGCTCGCCGGTCGGGGCCACTCACGTGATATCAGTTTTCTGCCGCTTTGTCGCTCGGATTGGGGGGTCGGTTTGGCGAAAGGTGGGCTATGATTGCTGAAGTGGCAGTGCTGGTGGTGGAGTGTGAATAACGCAGCTCCCTGAACCAATACCAATCTTCGTTCACATTTGACCATCACGAGCGCAGCCACTAACTAGACGCAGTCACAGTCACAGTCACAGTCACAGTCACAGTCACAGTCACAGTCACAGTCACAGTCACAGTCACAGTCACAGGTCATGGTCACGGTCACGGTCACGGTCACGGTCACGGTCACGGTCACAGCTACCTACAGCTCCAGCCACAGCTCACATCCCACAGCCACATCCACATCCACATTGACATCAGCGCACCACCTGCCTGCCTGCCATCACCCCATACTCAGTCAGCAGGGGCGGACTGCGTTGATCTGTGATGACAGGACGTTGCAGTCTCGTAGCCGTCCCCCGCCGCGCCGGACCAAACGCGGCCATCATTAAGGACAAGGGGAGCACGGCGGATCATCCTGTAGGACTGTCGGCGGATCATCCTGTATGACTGTCGGCGGCCCAGCACCCAGCACCCACCCGAGCGGGCGACGGCAGGCGCTGCACCGTGAGACGCTCCAGGCAGGTGGAGGGCTGGCGAGATGGCTGTCTGTATCTCAAACAGGGCGGACAGCTCCCGTCCACACTCCACCCAGAGCACAGCGGGGGCGCTGGGCTGGGACTTGGGAGGACCCGCTGCCTGGGACAGGGTGGAATGAGGTCCGAATGAGAGCGCGCTCACTGGCCGACTGAAGGCTCCTCTGTCCTTCCTCTTTTGGGTGGCTATGACCAGCTGTTTGGACATCTGTGGCTTAGTGTGATTCATTAGACATGGGCATAATTATGAGTGATGCATCATATATCACCAATGAAATGTCAATATTTTGACTTGAGCGAGTCTTTTATGTTACATGATCAATCGGTATCTGCATCACCCACTTAAGCATAACGTGGGGTACAATGTATGCTTGCTTGGCTTACCTCAGCAGCTGTCTTACTTCGCTGCCGTCACCTGGGCTCGCTGTGACGCCATTGGTACGGTTCTCTGACGTCACCGCTGTCCGCGGGGTAACGCCGGCAGCGTGTGCCGCTAAATAAACAACGTCGACGGGCGGCCGGCAGCCGAGCGGGCCGCCCGCAGCTGCGCCGCCGGCAGAGCTGTCGGCACTGGCTTCAGAAGCAAATGTGGGACGGCCGCTGGGGAGCTGAACCGCTGGCAGCTGGTGAAGCTGTCGGCACTGGCTTCAGAAGCAAATGTGGGACAGCCGCTGGGGAGCTGAACCGCTGGCAGCTGGTGAAGCTGTCGGCACTGGCTTCAGAAGCAAATGTGGGACAGCAGCTGGGGAGCTGAGCCGCTGGCAGCCAGGGGAGCTGAACTGTCGTGTTTCGAGTCTGGGTGGTGAAGATGGCACTGGAGGTCGGAGCCAGAGAGCCGATACCGCTATTCAATTCCTCTGAGATGTAACTGCTGTAGAACACAGTTAAGCGGGATATTTAATGTTATATTATTGTATTGGCGATAAGATAAACCTCGCCAAAATTTGTTTTCATGCATACACAAGGGAACACAACCTAAATAGCCACTAATAAGTCCTAGGAAAGGTTCTGGTTGCATTCAAAGATGTCCAGCTGAGACGTTTGTGACGACTGCAGAAGGACAGACGGAGCGGGCACTCGACCTTCGAAAGTCAGAAAGGCGACCCGTGCTGGACCCAATCGACCCGCTAACGGCACCTCGTTTTCCCTCGTTTCGTTCGTCTCATTTTAGTCACGGTGTTTCGCCAGTGACGTAACTGGGTGGACACAGCCGGGCTCAGCTGCGGTGGCCACCGTCTCCGGGCGGCAGGCGGACCCGACAAAAGGTGATAAAAATCTCCAGAGATCGTATCGGGAAATCGGATGCGGACTAGATGCTAGGTGTTTCACAAGGCGACCGGGGAAGTTAATAAAACTCAAGGTAAATGGAGCCCATTACGGTAATCGATACTCTTTCGGCACGATGACCTTTTTAAACCGGTGCTCTTTCGGCACTTTTATGCTCCACCAAGATGGGTAAAGTCGACCGTTGAAGTGCTTTGAGAGATTAAATGCTAAACAACTCGGGGAAATGCAGTATTAAATACCTTCTGATTGTCTGGGCCAGATGAATCACCTCGCCGCAGTTAATATGTTTGCATGCAAACTTACTGAAGTAGAACACATACAGGCCACTTATCACTTCATTGCTGTGATAGCGTCGCCGATGCGGCTGAATTTAGCATAATCACTCCCGATAATTTAATCTCTAAATGCAGCGTGCCCGGTGACGGCCAGTGGAGCGGAATCCGAGGAAACTCGAGTGCGGCCGGCGCTCGGTGAACTGTTTAGTTTGTGCGCTGGCCGCCGATCCGGTGGTCTGTTGGCTCCACCGTGCCATTGAGGTGCGGTCGAGCGGCAGCAGTAGCGCCCGCCTCCGTCCGACCCACGCCCTACTGTCTGGCAATCTGTCTCCGGTGGCCCACATCCTATTTTAGTGGCCCCGTGTCCGGCGGGCGGTCGATGGGCCGCCCGGACGCGAGCCACCATTAAGCAGGACGTGGCCCCGTTCCCCTATCACTTTCCCCTTCTACCGGTGGCGCTTTAAACGCCGCACCCGGCCGCGTGCGGGGTCGGTGAAAAATAGAGGGAACCGGCGGGAAATATGACTGATTTGAGCCGCTGGCGGGGACCGGGGAGCGTTGTCCAGGAGGCGCGGCAGCCGTGCGCGGCTGGGATTTACCGCCGCTCCGGCTGCCCGCCGACAGGTTTAGACGTCGGCCCCACAGCTAATGGCGCTCGCCGCCGCGTGCCGTCAGGAGAAATATGGACCAATTATTGCCGCGGTCGCGTGCCCATCGGCTGGCGTCCGTGCGTCCGCCGCCTCCCCATCGCCACAAATCACACCCGCGCTGACACAGGAGAAAAAACGGTCTGCACATCTCCAGAGCAGCCGCCGCGCCGGCCGCCCTCTCCCCGCCCTCCCCCTTTCCCCCGCCAGCTGTCGAACCGTCGTCACTGGCGAGCACGTGCCGGCCGGCGGCCCCCCTCCCTCCCCCATCGGCTGTTCACGCATGCGCAGTGGTACTCGATCATTTCTGCGCCGCTCCGCACTGGAATTCGGCAATTACGGGCGGCGAGAGGGGTGATTTTCTCATTTCACTGTCATTAATCAGTGCTATTCGGGGCCATCTCTGTGCATGATTGCCCTGATTTTACGACTCTATCGATGGTGGATGCAGCGGGAGCAGCTGGCAGGAAGGAGCGGCAGCGGCGGCGGCGGCGGCGGCGGCGGCGGGCAGCATGCGTCGGCCCCCAGCCCTCTCTAATGAGCTTCCTGTTTTCGGGCGCGTCTGTCGGCGACGACCAGTTGTCCGCCCACTCAGCGGTGAGTAGTCCTTTAAATCGCACCAGTCGGCCGCCCATGGGGGACCAGTGCATGGTGGTACTGGTCCCATTTAATTGGCCGTAGGTGGCTGTGCCATAGCATGGAGCGCCAGCGGTCGTATACAAGTCCTCATCTCAGGATCCTTTTGCTCCTGGCCCACACAACACAACCGCACGTGAAAAGAGAGTAAGCTGCATATTTAGTTTATATGTATTTATCATTGTACTTAGTGATGAGGGCAGCAGACATGTGCGTGGATCCAAAGACAGATCCTGGGATGCTGGATCTTGGACCCACTGAAGTTACGTATCTGATTTAACAATTTGTTGATGGACCCCTGGGGTCTGAGATCCTTAACAGTGTTTTGGAAAGTGATTCACTGAAGAATTACAGATCCGACTACCAAATTATGCCAATGCCATGCCAATGCCATCAAATGCCAAGATCCATAAGATCCATTTGTTAAATTAATAAACCTAATATACCTAATATTAGGTATTATCAATTAACTCTTTGGAATAATTGCCAAGTCAATACTGGAAACAGAAAGGGTATGTGACAATGGAACACTGACAGATCCAGGGGGAGGACCATGGTCCCCCCAAAACCGCCTGAAGGTGACGCAAAATTTGCAGATTTCCAGATATAGACGAAGTCTAAGTAACTTTTACTCCTGAAAGTTTGTTTTAAATCAGCTATCAATGTATAAGCAAGCGAAATCCGATCAGTTTTCATAATTGTATGAGACTTTTTGGGATTTAACCCACGCAAACCATCCGTTCTGGATCCACCTTTGCAATGGGATATGATTTACAACAAGACTATTAAAAATAAACAGAATATTGAAAACAACCGTCGGTCATTCACGAGAGCTGTCATATATTTCGGAATGGAGGATACAGAGGCGGCGTCACCAGATTTTACCTGGGGGGGCAAAGTCGAAAGGGGGCCTCCTTTTCCCAGGGGGCCTCCTCCCCCCAGGGGCCTCCCGGCTGTAGGCCTACCATTGAGTTGGGCTACCAAAGCGATTCCTATGTTATTTGCTTCTTAATGTAACACGCATGGACAGATCTACCCTATTGCTCATTCGATATCTCGAAAATCGGAACACCAAACATCAGCTGCCCACTTTTCTTTGATGCCTCAAACCCGCGCCCTCTGCTCCTACATCGTTCTGCGCGAGCTGTGACTAACCGTTTTAATGGTTCAAAATGTGTTTTCTCTACCTGGATTACTATTAGTTTGATGGTTGCATACATTAAATTAACATAATGGCACCTTAGGTTATAACTTTTCACTTTATTGTTTTTAGTATTTTATTCTTTAATACTTAAGATTGACTAACACACACTATCACAAGACGATTTGTTGTGTAATACAGAGAAACCTGAACAATACAATTAACTGACAATACAAAGCACGTAGACAAAATTGTCGCAAGAGCGGCGGGCCTCCAAACGCCCCATTCCCAAGTGGAATGGCTCCATTCCCAAATGTTGAAATTCAAACTTCAATGAAACGGCTGAAAGCAC
Organism: Semibalanus balanoides; assembly: GCA_014673585.1. Taxonomy (NCBI): domain Eukaryota; kingdom Metazoa; phylum Arthropoda; class Thecostraca; order Balanomorpha; family Balanidae; genus Semibalanus; species Semibalanus balanoides. The sequence continues at coordinate 11,510 of VOPJ01001683.1, read as the reverse complement.
TTTACAAGGATGGAAAATACGGTGCAGGTATGGCATGACCATACCCAACTTTGAAGCTGAGTAGTAAACTAGGTCTGCATATTTCATCTTTAAAAAACCACACACCAGTTTGGAATCACTATATTCAAGATATTATTTTTTTACAAGCCCTGAAACTTTTAAAGAATACGCCGCGAGCGGCGCAATTTTTAAAATATGCCCTCTGAACATGCATTATTCATATCCGTCGGTTTTGCGTTATAGTGCGACTGCGGACCTCTTAAAACTGATTTTGCCCTTTAAAAGTGCTGTAAGAGTATAAAGCCACCTTTTGCCCAAAAGATATAGATAAAGTAGTAACTACACAACACAATTAAATGGCCTCAAAACGCTGCGATTTTTTATTCAGTTGTCACTCGTATACAATTATTGTAGTATATGCAATGGTCCGCCGCTGAAGCGGCGCGACAATTTTGATTTGTCTGTCGACAATGGTCTCATGTAAGCAGTCAGACCACGAGCGATACAAGGGAGAGGCCGATAGGGCTATTTGGCTAACCCCTTGTTTACTAGTTTGTGCTAGGTTAGATATATAAATTAACCAGGCGTGATCCCCCTCCCCTGAGCCGGTTCCGCTTATGCGTGCGCCCGAATTAGGCGCGCGCCCGGAGGCGCGAACTTTTTTGCTGCACACCCCCTCTGACTGAATCCTGATCCGCGCTATTGCATGAATATATATATAAAATTGACAATAAAAAGGCCTCCTCCAAAATGAAGTCGCCAAAGCGACAGCTTACTAACTTTTTATCGGTATTTTTTAAGGCCAATTTTGTTCCAGGCCTCTGCCTAGTATGAGGCCTCTTTCCGTATCGACCTCCTTTCTAGACCGAGGATCTGTCTAGACTGGGCGGGCTCCATATACTGGGGTATCATGTCTCAATACTGGGCCTCCTGTCTAGTACTGGGAGCTTAGGGGCCATCCTGTTAATATGGGCCTTCTGTGCTAGTACTGCGGGCCTTCCTGTCTAATACTGGGGGCCTATCGTATAGTACAATGGGCCTTCTGTTTATTATCGGGCCTCCTGTCTAGACTGGGGTTATCCTGTTTAGTGTTTAGTTATTGAGGCCTCTCTGTATAATACTGGGCCTCCTGTTAGTACTGAGGGGTGCCTCTGTTTTATTAGAGTATCCTTTCTAGTACTGGGGCCTCTGTCATCTAGTATGGGGCCTCCTGTAGTTATGTACCTCCTTTATAATGCGGGGCCTCCTGTCTACACTGGGCCTCCTGTTTAGTTAGGGCCTCCTGTTAGTATGGCCTCCTGTATATGGGGGCCTCCTGTCTAGTACTCGGCTTCTGTCTAGATACTGGGCTTCTGTCTATACTGGGCCTCCTGTATGTTAGGGGCTTCCCGTCTAACTGGGGCCCTCCTGTCTAGTACTGGCCTCCTGTGCTAGTACTGGGGCCTCCTGTTAGTACTGAGAGCCTCCCGTTCTATTACTGGGGCCCCTGTTTAGTATGGGCCCCCTGTCTAGTACTGGGGCCACAGTGCCTCCAGGCTTTGCTCATATAAGGAAGTTTCCAGGACACATAATTTCTTTCTTTTGACATAGGTTGCACGTGGGCACCTTTTTGTGGTTAAGGCCTCCGTGAAATTCTGGGGGGTCAAAAAGATATGTTTGCACCCCCTGGCTGACGCCAGGGGGGGGGGGGCAGCTGCCCCCGCTGCCCCCCGGTGGCGCCGCCCCTGGGAGGATAACAATGTGGAGCTTTAATTGGCAATTGCTGGTTCGTGGAATGCGACGATTCTCCATCACGGAAAATCGTCGTTTTCTAAACTATCGACGATCGTCGTCACCGGCGGACAATCGAACAGTCTTTGGCGAAGAATCTGTCAGTCTTTGGCGGACAATCTGTCAGACTTTGGCGGACAATTTGTCAGTCTTTGGCGGACAATCTGACAGTCTTTGGCGAACAATCTGGCAGTCTTTGACGGACAATCTGACAGTCTTTGGCGGACAATCTGGCAGTTGAGGGCGAATGATCTGGCAATCTTTGGCAGCAATCTGCAATCTGGCAGTCAATGACATACAATTTGTCCGTCGATGCCGGACAGTCTGGCAGTCGATATCCGTTCAATCTAGCAGTTACTGTGGGACAGTCTGGCAGTCGATGACTGACAATTGCGACAGTCTTTGGCGGCAATCTGGCAGTCTTTGGCGACAATCTGGCAGTCTTTGACGGCAATCTGGCGGCGGCGGCGGCAGCCGGAGCAGGCGGCGGCGACGGGCGGCGCAGACGCGCGCCAGTGATCGCCGCGATACGGCACAGCGGCTGATCGCTCGACAATACGACACCGCGCGCGAATAATGCGCCGACACTGACAACACATGTCGCGCCAACGCAAAAACAGAGCGGCGCGACGTGCAAAAACGGCCGCAATCGGGCCATCAGCGGCCGCTGTTTACCCGGTTTCCATTCTGTGCCGTCGGCGGCCGTCGGCGGCCGGCGGTAACCGAACCCGGCGCGGCAGCGGCGCGGCAGCCGCGCGCGCGCCCCGCGGCATAGTAATGAGCCGCCGTTGCAAAAATGCGACAAACAAGCGCTCGCGCGGCGCGGCGGCGAGCCGGCGTCCTGGCAGAGGATGCGGGCGGGGAGGGGAGCTGGGGAAAGGGCAGGGGAGGGGCTGCCTCCTGGTGTGCACACGTGTGCACTGTGCACGTGTCGTGGCCGGCCGGGAGGTCTGCGGGCACGCGGCGGTCCTGCATGTCAAAGCTGAGTCGACGACCTCCTCTGAGAGGATCGCCTCCCCGGCGCAAGCCTTTCTCGCCGGACGGCAGATTCGGTTTCACAACAGCGTAGTACTCGCGGTTGGCGGGGGAGGCGTGGCTGGGGGCGGGGGCGGAGCGGCTTCTCTCAACGCGCCGGCCGTCTCCAGCCCAACAATGCCACCGATTCTTTTGTTTGTTTCCTCGGCGGCGCACTGCGCGCCCGGCGCCGCCGGTTGATTTAATTAGCATTCCTGAATTGCGGCCTGTTTTAATTAGACGCGCCGTCCGTGGGCAGGCCGCTATTGTGTCGGGCCGACCAGCGACGCGCGCCACCGCCCAGTGTCGTGACCAGCGAGCAGACCACGCCGACCAACGCACGCCACGACTCGCCACGGCACGGCTCAGGGGTGACCGCCACGCCACGGCTGTCTCGGAGGCAGAGGTGACCCCACGCCCGCCACGGCACGGCTCAGGGGTGACCGCCACGCCACGGCTGTCTCGGAGGCAGAGGTGACCCCACGCCCGCCCCGCTCCGCGTCCCCAGGTCAAGGCCCTATGTCGCACGGTCCCACTCGCAAAAACGCGTTCGTCGCGTCGTTTCGACGGGAAGCGCCGCGCGTCGACCCCGGTAACGACCAGTAACTGTCTCCACCGGCCCGGCGTCTGTGCTACACAGCCCTGCCAGCGTCTCGGAGTCGCTTCATAAACGTCAGCCGTTCGGCATAAATCGCACGGGCAAATTAGGATCGCGACCATGTGCTGACGGGCTGGGCTAATTATCTCGCTGGCACGACCTTTTTATTGGCCGGTGCGAACGACTGCGGGTCGGTCGGGGATCTGGAAGGGTTAACGTCCCTTCGTGCGTACTGGGAGCTGTGAGGGAGGCAGAGAGTGCCGAGGGGGGGGGGGGTATTGTGAAGAAAGGCAGGAGGAAGGGTCGATGAGAGGGTACAGACCAGCCTAGTCACCGCTCCCTCGCCCCTCGCCTGCCGTTCCACCACACCACACCCTCCAGAGCGGCCCCAGAGGCCAGCCCCGTCACGTCGCCTGTCTCCGGAGGGGAGCCGCTCGCGTGACGTCAGCAGGAAAGACGCCGGCGACGCGCGCCACGCGCCGCCGCGCACCGGGCCGGCCGGGGGCCTTTTAAAAATAGCCGCTCTCAGCTGCCGCGGAAGGCGAGCCACCTTTAAAGATTAAACTGCCAGCGGCGGTGCGCCGCGTGGGGGAGACGGTGTGCCGTTTTTGGCTCGCTCTGGCCGCGGGGGACGAGCCCCGAGGCGACGCCGCGGGCAGCAGCTGCCCGGGGGGCGGCGCTGAGAGACGGGCTGCACGCGGCGCCAATCACGCGGCCCGTGCTCCCCTTCTTGTGGCGACGCGCTCTGCTCTGTTTCCGGCCCTGCTGACGGTGCCGGGTGCAGCGTCTGCTGGGCAGACGGATGCAGCGGCCCCGTCCCGGCACAAACTGGGGCATCGCATCTGACGTGATCCCCGCACGAACCTGCTGGTGTCTAGCCAAGCGATTTGCAGCAGATGAGCCGCTCGAGCGAACGGCAAGTTCGTGATGCGCTGATGTATTTCTGCACGGTCGATAATGGGCTAATTTGTCCGTGCAGACGACCCAGATTTTCCGAGGGTAAGAGAGCCGCTTCTGCCCCGCCGTTCGGCTGGGGAATGATGACAAGCGGTGCAGGTCATCGGCTACAATGGTATATACTCTCATATAGGTACCCGGATATTCACCATGAATGTTCGACGCATTCGTCCACTCGAATATATTAAGTCTGTTGTTTACAATTCCAAAACAAATGTTTTCAAAGTATTAAACGTTTGCTGGAAGTCTGTATTCTTTAGCTTGGGTCATAGGGATTAATTTACACTCACAATTTACACAAATAACAGAAGCATGATTATTTTGCTGAAAAAATCGACGTAAGCACAGAAACTGCACCTATCTTCGTCGACTGGACCTGCAGCGCCGGTGCCAGTTACCGTCTCTGTCTGTCTGTCTGTCTGTCTGTCTGTAATGGCTCTCGTGAGACGCCGCCGCCGCCTCCGTGGCGGGGTCGGGACAGTCAGGTAACATATGCCGGCTCTCGTTAGACGCCGCCGCGCCGTCGCCGTCGCGGCGGGGTCGGGACAGTCAGGTGAACATATGCCGGCTGTCATGCGCCTGGCAGATATGCAGCGCGGCCGACCCGGGGCCAGGGGTGACACCCCGGGCGCCGGCCAACTCCGGGGGGACGCCCCGCGCCGGGACATAGCAATTCAGTGTCACTGCTGGGGAATAAAAACACCGGCGCGGCGGCAAGTCACATCGGTGGTGCGTTCTTAAGGGGGGTCATTACATAGAGCTGGATGGTACGGTGACAGGGGAGGTTTTCAGTTTCACATTCGGTTGATAAGCGCTCCTTAAAAAGAAAACACATGTTGATCGTGCACAAATATTGCTAATGCTGGATACCGTCATTTTGCACCTATCTAAAATGTTATTATTTGGCATTCAGAAAATGTAATACCGTCTGTGTGCGAGAGTTAACAAATGATACATGAATCATCCCCGTGTTGATGTGTGCGCCGCGGGCGTCTGCAATCCAAATTCAATTTGCAATTAATTATCAGCCTTGGCAAATTTATGCACTTATTTTGTTGGTGCTTGAAATGGAGCTCATCCAGCCCTGTGACATGCAGAGTATAACTCGAGTCAGCATTTCCCTTCAGTCATTAGCGATTTATACCACTCAAAATAATACAGTCATATTTCTCCTTCGGTGTAGGTACGAAAGTCAGCGCCCAGTGCAAACAGCTGCTGCAGTTGAGGAGCGATGTAGTTCAGATCCTGTTCAGGTGCCTCGTACCATCGCTGTGGTGCTGCGGTGCCGCCGCGGTGCCGACCGCAGTCGCACAAGGTCTCTCTCTCTCCCAGGCGGCTCTTTGTTTACCTGGCCGGCTACAAATAGGGCGGCGGCGCGCGCTCTCTGTCCGCTCCCGCCCTCCGTCCTCCGAGAGCGGACAATGCCCGGGCATCGCTTGTCTGTCTCAAATCGCATATTAATAATTAGTTGGGTGGGATTAATTGGCGATCGGAGACGAGCACCGTGATGAATGGCTGCGGTCGGTGAGCGATGGCCGAGTTTCGACCCGGGTGTTTATCTTCTCCAGTCGGCGGCCGATTCACTGGGACCTGGCTACGTTTGGGACAAAGGTTGGCACATAGGCCAGGCTCAGAGCGTGGAAACTCTGAAGTGGAGCTGTTCTCTGAGGGCCTGCTCTGGAGTGAGGCTGGGGTCGAACCTGGGAGCCGCAGTGGATTCTGGATCTGGAGGATCTGGAGGATTCTGGGCACGAGACATCCGCTGGGCGTCCCGCCACTGTGCCTGCAGCGCCGGGAATTGAGAGGGATTGTAGGCAGCTGATGCGGAGGCGAGTCGGCAATGACAAAGCTGGTTGTTGAGGCCGACTCCCTTGACTTGTGTGTGCAAGCCGATCAGTCCTGAGACTGACTGCTTGGAGTTAAGGTAGTGTTTGAAGTCTAGGCATCATCATCTGGCGGCTTGTCTCTGTCTCAGTCGCTTGAACTCTCGGACTTTCACTGACCTCAGAGATGAACCCAGTCGCTGAATCTGGTAGTTCCACCTCTAGAGTTCCACTGCTCTGAGATGGGCCCGGTAGGTGAATCTGGCATCTCCAACAGTAGCGGTGATGAATTTCCGAGCGGCCTTCCCCAGGCTGTGCCCCCGGCGGCGGCGCGGCGGCGGCGATGTAGCGGCTGCACTTGCTGCACGTGCTGTCGATCTGCGCCGGGCCGCCGGGGCTGCTGGGGCCGCCAGGGCCGCAGGGGCCGCTCTGCCATCTGTCAGTCTGGTCCGGCTGTCCGGGCCGCTGATGCTGACAGAGTGACAGACGACGTGACAGATGGACAGCGGTCACCCGTCACGCTCCGCTCCACCGCAGCAGGTGTGTGATGCGACGAGCAGAGGACGCGACGACCAGTACGTCACGTGCTATGAATCAATCTGGACAGTCGCCGGATTAGACCGGGACCAGACCGGGGTCAGACTAGGATCGAGCCGGGTCCGGGCCGGGTCCGGGCTGGGTACAGGTGGGTTGGATGGGATTGTTAATGCAATGATGTCGTAAAGATGAAGGTGATCTGTAGGAACTGCTGCATGAACTGATGTGTATCTTCTGCTGAGCAAAATGAAGACCGGCAGTTACTTGTTCCAAGTTTTGACAGATGCTTCTATTTGCATAATGAATTCAAATTATCTCATTTTATACCTGTATTCTGCATTGAACAGATCCGCACTTGATCGGAAAGCTCAGTTGGTTTAAAAATAAATATATTCTGTGCTCTGCATAGAAGCTGGTCGAAGCGAAGGGTGTCTAACTCTAATGTGATGGGGAAGAATGTGTGTTCCGGTTTCATCTCGCATTTAGGTCTCAATCTGAACCGCATCGTATTGCTGTTCCTAGCGGACATCATTGATCAAATTTAATGGGCGGCGACGCGGCGTGATGAAATAACACTGATGCTTAGATGCTATGCATGAAATGCAGGACCTAATTAACGCACGGACTCGGATTTCTTGACGCGCCGACTTCCGAGGTGCTCATTACTGCAGTATGGGGAAAGTGCCACCTCGTGGGCCAATATAGAGGTTTTGGTGTGTATCGGTAGATTATAGGCAAGCGTGTCCGATTTCACATGCAAAGTCTGGTTCCCGAAACTCTCCCCATTAGATAAAAAAAATGAATTAGCACTTTCAATTATTGCCATTCATTCGTAAAATTGGAGTCGCCTCCTCACCATTTTGATTCACTTCTTTGCGGACTATAATTTTCTTTTGAATATTGCAAACTCAACATCACCATTCCGTCAGCGAATTTTAAAATTGAAATGCTTTATGCAGTTAATTATATTGTCAACAACCTCAGCTTTTTTCATAATCAAAACAGCAAGAATAGCTATGGCTCAACTTTGGGCGTAAAAGTTAAATGACATTACCTTATAACACAGATAGACTTTTCGAGGTCCAGTATCGGCGAATTCGTAGGCTTCGGCTTTGGGCGCGCTACTTGGACACACAACAGTTGCGCCAAAAAAGAATGAGAGCAGCCCTCTTGAATTTAGTGCTGAGCACAGCTGGGACCAACATTTTGGAGTCGGAATAAATGAATACATGTTTTGCCGATACATTGCTTAGGGCAAGTTTGAGCAAGAGCATACATGATTGTTAATTCCCACCATTCATTTAGGTTACTTTTTAGAAATCCTCCGGAGGTGGCACTATCCTTTTGAGGTGACGCTAGTTTTCCGAGAAGCGACAGAACATAACTCCTTTAGCCTCTCCGCGGTATCAGCATTCAGCACGCTTTCGACAGATCGCTGTCGAAAGCGTCTTGATGTCGTTCTGCCAGCAGCTCTGCCACCCACCAGCCGGCGTTCGTCACTGTGCTGGGAAATCTCCCCCTCCAGCCGCCTGACTGTAACCTTGCTGTCAATTGACCACACAATCACGTCACCATTAACTCCAATCTACTATCCTGGTGCCCGAGTCCTCACTTCAACACGGGCTCCAGGCTCCAGCTCCAGCGCGCGCGCGCTCGCCTCCTGCCTTCTCCTCATGAATAGCGACACGAGCCGCCCGGCCGGCCGTCACAGCCGGGCCCGTGCCGTGTCGGTTTTAGAGCTCCAGCAAATGACAGAGATGGCGGGAGGCGGTCCGGATGGATCGCTGGAGCAGCCAGCGACGGCATCGTTAATCAGAGCGTACTGCCGGCGGGCCGGCCGCCGGCGACCATCCGTCTCTGTTGTCTCAATAATCAATGTTTACGGAATGGGACGAAAGCGGTCGTTCGGAGTCGAGTCTTCGCTGCGGTTGGAGGCTCCAAATCGGCGTGGGCAGGGACGAGTATGCGCCCACGGAAATACACGCATGCCTTCCAGCTCATATCAAACAAAGATACCAGGGACCAGACGAAAACGGCTCGTTGGATACCGTTTAGTGAGCAGTGAGCACATCACTCATGGGTCCACCATGTGTCTGGAATTCCGACATGAATTCATGTCCCTGCATCCCATCTCGTCCACCACAGGCGAGTGTTTACCGCTTCCCTGACATTGACCGATTGCACCGTGAGGACAGTGGCTCGCCTCTGTGGCGGCACGGTGACGTTTTTTTGGCGGGGCAGCGGAGGGGGCGCGGGGGGGGGGGGCGTCTCGGCGACGGCAGCCGGGCGCTCTCGATTTCAACACCAGCGTTAGTCACCGGCGCGGGCGGCTGACGTGTTGATAAATATTGTGGGGACGACAGGGTCGGCCAGCGGCCAGGCCCCAGCGGCCAAACAATAGGGGGCGGCCCTGCTGCGGTGGCTGCGGTGGCTCTGTAGGTAAATACGGGGAGCGGCACGGTCGCCTCGTCACCGCCGGCGAGGTGAGGCGGTCATGGAAGATGGCTAACCCTTCCACGCCGGGCGAGGCGAGCTGTTTGGTCAGACAACAGCTCACACGGCAGTTGGCTGCTCCGTCGGGATGACACCCAGTCGGTGGCGGTGGACACGGGAGCGTCCCAGCCGCTTCGTTCTGTTGATTCGGTCGGCCAGAAGGTGGTTCGGCCAGGGCGAATGTTTTTTCCCGTGCACGGTCCGAGACGACGCTTCCCATTTGCAGGTTTGGGGTGTGACTTCACACGGGATGTGAAGCCATCTTTGAGGAGCCACCAGTCGAGCGTGTTTCCCTTTCTGACCGGATAGCGTCTCTCGTTTCTCTGTATTTCTTTTTTTCAAAAGTTTAGATCATCTGGTGCACCTATTTCACATGAAACGTTGAGATTTTCTGGTTTTCTGTGTAAGATGACTGCTTTCACCTATTTATAAGTTAATTCAGATCAGGACCGTGTTTTCCAGTCGGACGCTTTTCGAAATGGTCTTGCGTTGCTGTATTGCCCATTCATTGTTTATCACACAGATACGACCAGTCATTCATCCAGTCATTTTTCCAGTCATTTATCCAGTCATTTATCCGCCCACATAGTTCAAACGCCAGAACGTCTCGTTTTTCATCAATCACCTTGGCAAGGTGGGCACGAATTGCGCCTTCTCTCGCTATTTGTCACTGACTGGGATGATTTGTGGTATAGGTCCGTTAACAGGTCAAGTATATCGTCAGACAGCGGGTTTGTAAATATCGGCTAGGATTGTATTTCTATTTTTCTGGGCACGTCAGACTGTCGACGGTGTCGGTGTTGCTGCACATGTTTTGCCAGTGGCAGTGAAATAACNAAACGATTTAGATTTAGATAGCACCAGTAAAAGTGACGCATTCGCATTTTCCTTAAGAAAACGCCCACTGTCTACATTGGGTTCACCTGTGCCGCTAGATCTGACCGTTTACCCCAGTTGCTTCCATGCCAACGCTTGTCTTGTATTCGGAGCTGCACCGAGTCGTTACTACTCTGCTGCTGAAGGTACTGACCTGCTGTTGTGTGACGCTGTTCTGGGTCACAGGGAGCGGTATCCGGGTCGGCTGAGGGTCGGCTGTGGTCACTGTAGACCAGTCAGCCGGCCGCCGTCCAGTGTCGCCGTCTCCGTCTCTTCTGCCTCGCTGTCTTGAGTCACCGCTGACTGGCCGACTGCTGTTTCGGCCGCCCCCGCCGGCTCAGAAAACAGCCGACCAATCAGCGGTGATAAAGCCACTGTCACGGCCAATCAGCGATCAGGGCAGACCTGAGCTGAGACGCACAGCTTTCATTGTGTTCAGGTGTGTCACACTCTCACATAAGGCAGTGGCAACTGGAGGTACAGTTTTCGGAAACAAATTTATAGTCTCAAAATCAGAGCAACTTATGCCAAAGACATTCGTTGAATTGAAGGCTGAATGCACTAGCCAGACGGTGGAAAGATCACCGCACTCCTTGATGGTTTAGGGAGTTAATTTATATCAATTTGTACAAACACTATTACGAAACAGAGTCTAAATATCTGCCTACGGCAGGGGCGTCGCCACAGATTTCTGAGTGGGGAGGGGAGGGCAGGACGAAATGACGAACGATTCGTGAGATGGTTTGCGAAAATGTAAAGGAAAATCAGTCTTACTTTTACTTAGGAACGCAATATTTTACGGTATACTAACTAGCATTTTTTAATGATTTCAAGTAAATGACAATTATCATTTGATAATATTAATATCGGTCATATATGTCTGTATCTATATCGAGAGTTAAAACAGCAAACGAAATGCGAGCAAATCCAGATTTGACGTAAGGTCAATGTTTGGGTCAGTAGAGGCCATTAAACCTTCAATAAATTGTTACATTGTTTTATGGAAATAACTTTAGGGAGAAGAGAATGATAGTAATGCGGCTTATCATTCACTTAAAATCTGTGGAGAGCATAAACAGACTGATCAGAGGCCGTTCTTATTAAAAAATCGAGCCGCCGCGCTGGCTCGATTTTTTTTTTTCAGAATAGCCTCTGCGGAATGGAACTCGGCGCAAGAGATGCTAAGCGTTCGAAATAGCGCCTCAGATTTGTAGCAGCAACGCCTTAATAATACACAATGCTCAAACATAACAAATTTCCAGTCCTGAGGCCATTTTTGTAAAAAATAGAGCCAGCGGCTCGATTTTTTATAAGAACGGCCTCAGAAAAGTACTGATTACCAAGTACGAGAGATGAAGCTTGATTTCGCAGAGTGACAATGCTCTGAAGATTTAGATGTGAGCTTGCCTGTATATACCTACAGGTTATCGACAGATTAGCGA
>VOPJ01001682.1:0-10016 GCA_014673585.1 Semibalanus balanoides | reverse complement strand
GACCGACAATACACCAAATTATGAAATGATATTGAGGGTACAAAGTTTGATAAATGATGCTCAATTACATAGCAACCCGAAATATATCTCACAATAGTTGTATTAACTTACAAGGTGTTTAGAGCTGGGCAGTGGGCAGCAATGTACTTTATGCCACACAGTTTACATTTCGCGTTCTGTTTTGATTTACGACTTTCACAATCAGCCCATAGATCAACGGGAGTGCTTTTCACAACCAACCCACATATCTATGGGCCACAAACTCCTACACACGGCCGATCCGTAAGCGCAAACATCGCACCCCCATCTGTGACGCGTCAGACCGCCGCGGGGCATGTTTGCGCCGATCTCGACGGCCGCCGGCGGCGCCTCTGGAACCGACTGATGATCTCTGGGTATGCAGCGCGGCGTGAATGCCCGCGGGCGTGAGTGGGTTTCTGCCGTCCGCGGCCGCAACTGGGCCGGAAACCGAATCCTCGGCCGGGAGTGGAGCGAACGGCAACTGAGTGGGACGGCCTGGAGGCAGGGAGGGGAGCCCATTAGTGGGGTCAGATGCCGCAGTCTGGATGCGGTCGGGGAAGCAGTCGGGAGGGGAGGGGGTTGGGGTGAGGGAAGGGATGAGGCGGCCGATGGCGTCGCGTTAGTACTTAGCTGTGTAATGTGTAGTGATAGGAAATTTCCAGAAACCTGACCAAGGGGCCCTGCAATGTTACGCCAAGGAAAGCAGGAACAACGTGCACGTGCCAGGATTATCTGGCATGCAGATAAGTGAAAATAGCACATGCACACTGCACAGCCCGCATGAGCCCTATCTCTGAAAATGATATAGCAGAAAGTACGGTATTCGGTAGGTCCAAGCGTTGACGAGTGGCATGCGCAGTGACACTTTCGAGAAAATCCGGCGTGGGCTAAGCCAGTTTTCTGTCACCTTCAACTCATAGCTTAAGTGTTCTATAAGGGAATTACTTGATTAACGTAGCACTGTTGAAAGGTAAGAGGATTATTTTCAACGCACTGCACTTAAAATATGTATCTTGGAATCGCATAAAAGGTTTCAAGCTCTCTTGGAAAAGAAGGCACTTAAATCCATCAGGACCGCGCATGAAAATCAGGTTAATCAATGTCTGTGCCATTGTATATTCTGTACATTCTAACAGTTATCTCAAAATATCGTCTGTTATTCGACAGCTAAACACGTTATTCTTTAAAATTGAACAGGTATCGTTTACAGTCGGATTCGAGGACTGAGCTCTGATTAAACTATTTTTAACATGTGTCAACTACCATCGGTATTTTTTCTTCAATGGGAGGAACCGCTACGATAGCTTTAAATCCTCGCAAAATGTACTTTCAAAGCCAGTCAGCCGATTGCGCCCGGGTCGCATTTATCCCAAGTGTTTAGCGTTGTTGACCTTTTTTGGGTTCCCGGATGGCCTTCTTAAGGCCCGATCGGTATGATATTTAAGACATCGTTTTCGACCAGCGTGCGTCGACTGGTGAAGGTTTCGAGTCGCTATCTCTGAAATGTTCTGTGTTTCAACGTGGCAATAGCGTTGTTGACCCTTCTCTGGGCCCTGGTTGGCCTTATTTGGTCCTCATCGGTATGAAAAGCGAAGCGGCACCATTTCCAACCGGCTTGCGTCGATTGGTGAAGGTCCCGATTCGCTCCCTCCGATAGGTTGAATTTCAGCGTGGCAATAACGTTTTTTTACTCTTCCTGCAATGCAACCATGGCATACAAACCTACATTAACTTAATATTTTACCTACAGCAACCCGCGCGGCGGTGGAGGGGTGAATTTTATCCCCTACGGCGTTTTCTAAACAACTTAAAAACTGTGACAGATAGAGACGCCAAATTTGTAGTACCTCATGCTGCATTAATTGTACGACTTTTCACAACATTTTATGGAAAACGTTGCTGTTCTTTAGAAGGTAAAGACATTTGAGTGACGTCATATCATGTCATTTTTGGAAGAAAAACTATAAATGCTTGCAAAATCGTAGTCAATCTAATGAAGAGACGAATTGTAAGCAAAAACGCAACAAAGGAAATAGCATTGTCTTCCAAATGGCTATCTCGGATGTTCAGAATTTGAGGTTTTTGACCTCTAAAAATAGCAATACGTTTCTATCCAATGTTGTTAACAAAATCGATTTTTTTAAAGATATTAAAACACCGGAATATATGTAAAATAAATAGGTATGAATGATACTCGAACCAAATTTCAAAGCAACACCTTTGTTTTTGACTGACTAATGGTTCCTTAAGTATAATAAATTATGGCGCAATTTGGAAACTGAGCTTTTAGGCTTTTATGGACCAGATACTGACAAATCAATGTTATCGCTGTATTTTTTAGTCAAAACTAGTCTTGAAGCATGCCAATTGTTTATAATATGAAGATGCTAGTTAATAAACCACTGAAGAGCGTTCTTTTCGTGTCGATAACAGTCTTAATCTAAGGATTTGGATGGAAAGTAAGGCCCAAGAACTCACATACCTCAGTTGTAACTTTTGACCTGACAGTGACATGACATGTGTGACCTTATTTTAACTATTTCAGGTATGCGTTAGATTCGTCTCATTGATAGCCTTTGATCGCCGCATTGTGCGTCTCGCTGTGGTAATCGGCTCGGAAGATACGGGGATAAATTTACCCCCAGCACTGTGCGTTGGGCTGGAGACCCCAACGCCGTGCGGGTTAAACCGCGCCCCACTGAGGGTAAATTTTACCCCCTAACCTCCCCGATATTTTCTATAAATTGAAAACTGTAACAGATAACGAATTCAAGCTTGCAGTACCTTATACTGCCTTCATTATACGTCTTCTCACAAAATGTCACGGAATCAATTAAATACTGTTGGAGGTAATGACGGTTTAATGACGTCATGTCATACCAGTTTTAGTTGAAAAACGATAAATGTTTGAAAAATCGCATAAATCGAGTGTTATGGAAAATTACAAATTAAAAACTTCAAAATAAATTAGATAACCTTCCTTCAAAACACTCTCTCGGATTTTCAAACTTGTGTTTTTAAGCATTAAGAAAGTTTGTGTGGTAAAAATTCCACAAACATTTAAATTTTGAATATTTAAAAAGGGGTATATTTTACAAGACCAAGCATTTACAATACCCAAGCAAAATTTCAAAGCAACATCTTTATTTTTACCTGACTTATGGCTTCCTAAGAATAAGTAATACCTGAGGTCATCTTGTAAAACGACATTTTTGTGCTTTTAGTTACCAGATAAAGACGAATAAATGTCCCAGCTGTATTTCTGAGACAAAACTGGTCTATAAACATGTTCTTTTAATGTATATGAACACAACTCCAACTTTTGACCTTGTGTGCCCTGACCTTGACATGATGGCCATTATATGAGGTCAGGATGGTCAAATGTTTGCTACTCTCAAATTTTTCGTGCAAAATAAACTATAAAACATGTGTAGCATGACTTTCGTAGAAATCTTGCCAATAGTTAACTTTTGTGACCTGACATTGACCTCGACCTTTTCTTCTAATTTGACTTTCACTTGCCCGAGAGATGCATTCTACTTTTGAGATAATGTTGTGCAATAATAGTCCCAATCAATATATATTAGGCTTTGGACGGAAAGAAGCCCCCAAAACTCAAATTTATCAATTTTGACCTTTGACCTGATCGTGACCTTACATGTGACCTTATTTTAGGCATTTTGTGTGTCTCGCTACAGTCATTTGCTTGGAAGATACGAGTGGAAGGGGTAAATTTACCCTCCCCCAGTGGGGTGAGTTCGGCTGGAGACCCCCAGCGGAGCGCGGGTTAAAGCTATGCACTATAACAGTTCATGAACAAGTATCTATGTAATAACTGCCATTCATCACAGGGGCTATAGGTAAAATATAAACTCAAAACGGACGTACACAAATGTGATCGAACGAGTGGCAGTTAATGAAACATACCTACGGAAAGCGTCACTTGTGCGTTACATGCCACGCTTTGCATTTTATCTCGAATCTATCAGAATATATGAATGCCTCAAATAAACGCGCGACTGGATGACTCGTATCTGTAAGAACTTAACCCACATCTAAGTATGCCACGAATACAGTCCAGCTATACATATAGCGATATGTAGGCGACCATCCTCACCAGGAGTCAGCCTTGTTCTGCTCTGAGGATTCCAAGGAGTGCTTGCGTACTTGTGGGCAGGAACTTGCTCACTAGCCCCGCGCTCTCAACCTTCTGATTGAACGTAACGTCAGCCGCCGGGCCGAAGTCACCTCCACCAGCCCTATAATTGCCGGGCACCTGCGCTGGCGCGAAGCAATATCTGAACCTTCATTATATTAGTCTCACCACCTTACCCGGCTGAACAGGCTTGACGGGCTTCAATAGAACGTGTCTCCCCTGCGTCTACATCTACTCGGTGACTGCCAATTATTCCCCTAGATGTCGGGTGTCGGCTACCGGATCGAAACCTTCGGGGCTCCGTTATCAATACATGCAGCTGCTTACCGATCCCTCGCAGTTCTGACGCTCACAATGAAAAATCACGTTGCTCGAGCTCCACCCAAACGATATTATAGCACCTACGTTCAGCGCATTTATGGTTCTGTCCCTCCTTCAGCGCAACGGTACACCTGGAGACACTCGGGTGTGGTGTGCTGCACGTCAAGAGCTCAGCTGAAGTATCGTCAATCTCTCCTGGGTCGTTGTCGGTTGAAATCGAGACACCGTACGTCTGTAGCAGTGCAGTCTGTCGCAGTGTTGAGCGTCACCGTGGTGTGTATCGTGTGACCTGATCTTGTGGAATTGAGTGTTTCAAGTTACTAATGGCGACATAACTCTATCGCCTCGTTTCCTACATTTTAGACACGGTACGCACTTCAGGACTGGATCATCAATGCCCTGCTGTGAATGACTGAGGTCCTCCATTGCCAAGAATTCAACTCTTACTCACATTCGGCTAGTCGTACATACATGCAGTATAGAAATACACCGTTTGCGACAACATGTTCTACCTGCGACACATCACCGTATATGATATATTACGTAAGCTATAGTGGATACTAACTTAGTTATACTACTAGCTAAGCCAAGACAACTCGGGCGGGCAGGGCGTGTAGCCCCCCCAGATTGCCTCACACGTGATCGAGAACATGTGATGAATATTCATCCCATGTTGGCTAGCAGTGGCGAAATCTTAATACACCAACTCTTTAGCCAAGAGGCATAATGCTTGTCTTTAAACCACGTTTTGCGTTCACACAGTAAGGTACAAGGAAGCCAAAATCGAATGGAGTTTTTATCGCATTGTTGATGAAAACCTTTTCTCGAGGAATCTTACCCCCCGCTTTAGGCGGGCACCACAGAGCTCTGGATCTCCGCTCCAGGGTGTGTATGACGTACTACACCACCTATAGTGAGCATTAACCGAGCCGATCTAACTGTTCCATATTAGCGATACACACCAGTCTATTATTTAACTCAGGTGCGACCACTGTATATTACCTGTACACGTGAGTGATAACCTAAATATCAACTCTAGTATATATAGTTATATCTGTTGTGTGTGTGTGTACGGTTAGGCAGCGAATCCATTTAGCTATGCGGCAGATGCTGTTGTCCCGCAACCAAACCGCAGTGATCTGACCATTACGCACAGTCTTGTTTTTTCTGTAAGCTTTTCGCACTGCAAATCGATGTACCTATGAGCTTAAGCTTTAATCTGTTGCGTTATCAATCAGGTCTCCCATAACGTCATATAGGTTCATAAATCAAGCGATCGGTCTCGTTTTATTTCCGATAACATTTTTTCAAGCTTTATGAACTAAATCCTTCCGATAAAGTAGGCCACCTACGTTACAACTACACAAGTAGGAAGCTTTCGCTAAAGCATTCTGACAAGTCATATCAATTTCCGAAAATTCACGCTACGTTCTCAGTTGCTCATCCCTCGATACGGCCGAACACTATCGATTACCATGCTCGCCTACTAGCGACAAACCACCATCACATGGCTGCGGAACATCGTGGTTGAGAAAAAAATATCAACGATATTGTCTTCTCTCAACCACCTAACGTCATGGCCATACCACAGAGTAAATATTCCCTAGGTAGTCGCGACGCGAGTGTTGAGGCGGGCCCGGTGCCTCTCGGCGGATCAGGACCGCTTCCAGATCTTTTGCCGCCTGACGTTACTCTCAAACGCAATGTATTTCAGTGTTTTCTTCCAGGATCTTTCCGTGTTATTTCTCTGTTTGTGGCAGTCAATTGGTGGTGACGCGACTGGAGAAGTGGCGTCCGGCTCGCACTGCATTCGTGAGTCTCTCCCGAGAGCGTTGTTCTTGGTGCGGCCAATGTAGAGCCTGCCCGGTTCTGATTTCCGAGCTTTGCGAACCTTCGTTTGGGCAGTCCCAGTTGTATACGATACCATCTGTGTGCTCATGGAAACTTGGGACATCTTATGCATGTTGTTTTTCATGACCAAGCTTTTGGATGTAGTCTGATTTTTGTAATAAATCCAATCCTCCAATTTGTTGGTCGCCGGTCGGTATCCACGTTCCTATGGACAATTCCCTTTTAGTTCTCTTTGCGCAACTCTGTAGGGTGCATTCATCTGTGTTTGCACGGGCATAGTAGAGCACGATAGGTTTTGTTGGTGTTTTTTCTTTCTTAGGGGGTTCTGGGTCCATGAAGTCGTTCAGGCTATCTTGATTTCCTCATCGATGTCAGAAGTCTGGTAGTTATTGTTTGTCAGCATCTGTTTGACGTGTTTCAGCTCTTCATGCATTGTTTCCCAGGAGCTACAGTACTTCACTGCCCTGTGCACGTAGGACCTTATAACGCCTCTCTATATGCGCTGGACCTCACTCAACGCGTTTATGGCATCTCCCCGCCGTCCGTTTTCTTTCTGTAGGAACTTGCAGTCTCGTCGGCCGTTTCGAATATGTCCAGATGGACATTTCCAGGAAGGGGAGCTGCCGTTGGCGGTTCCGAGCTCATAGGTGTAATTTGAGGACCCGAAGCCTGCTCCAGCTTCTCTTGTAGCCCCTGTAGTCTGCTCTATCTGTGTCGATCTGACGAAAATGTCATCATGTAACCTCTATACATGTGCCGGTTCTTTCTGGCATGTGGTGGAGCACTTCCTTGTTCCACGTGGCACATTACGCATTGCGAACAAGACGCCGAGTTGCGACCCCATAGCCACTCCATCCACCTGCTTATACAGTTTTCCGTTCGGTGTGCTCTGAAGTGGATGCCTCAGTTGTACAGGTGAGCATAAGTGTTGCAAGGCATAGCGAGGCAAGCCTAGCGTGGGGCGAATCTCATCATTTTCATTACACTTATATGTTTAATATAATATCCACAGTTTCCTTCACCGGCACATTGGTAAATAGACTTTGCACATCAAGAGAGGCAACTATGCCTTTGGGTTCACTACACTTTAACACAGTGACAGTGATGATTTAAGAGGTCATATATATATGTCCCACCATGTATGGTGTTGTGTGTATGACATGTATGTATTTCCCGCATCAAAGGTGACAATCGAGAAACGTAGCGTGAATTTTCTGAAAAATACTTCAGAATGCTTTTTGTCTTGAAAGCTTCTAAAACTGCTTTATTTACTGTGCTACTTATGCATAATTTAAGTTCTTAAGGCTTGAAATGTTATTGGAATAAAAATACTGAAACCCCGGTCGCTTAATTAAATGAACATTATATGACTGTTATCGCGAGACCTGATTGATAACCGCAACAGATAAAAGCTAATGTCCTATAGTACGCTCGTTGGAAAATTTGCTACAGAAAAATTGCTAATGCCAGAAAACGCGGTTTGTGTTCGACCAAACATGCATATACTATATATAATATATATATATATTATATATTATATATATATATATTATTATATTATTTATAATATATATATATTAACTATATATTAGAGTTCCAGAACAAAACACCAGAGGATTCGAAGTGCTACCAGGCGTCTCACGTTTCTTTGCAAACCAACTTGTTTTTTTCGATGTCACTGCTCGATGTCGAATATCATAGTCAGCTAACTTGCGGATTGCCTTGTTTTTACGCACAAACATTGTATCAAGGGCACTGCAGTATCTACATGCAAAGTGCTTTCCACAGTCATTGGTTCTGGGTCGTATCGATCCTGACGCAGTGTTCCTGAAACCGTCTCTAAGGAGGGCCAATTAAATTACTCCTGCATGGCATACTGAGTCGGCTAACTCTTGGCTCGTGTTTGATGATAGCACATTGAGTTAAACTAACCTGGCGATCCCGTGTGTCATCTGGCCTTGGGTCAAAGTTGACGGAGAAGTGGAGTTATCTCGTGACCTGGATGGTCCCGCCGAGACGGCTGGGGAGTCTGACTAACGCCAAAGTCGACTCTGACGCAGGCGTGCACTGGGCTCATCCACACAGACATCGAGCGCTGTAGTTCGTGTGCTTTGTTATAAATGCTACAGGGAAACATACTAGGAAGCCACGCTTGACCTGGGTCTCAGCCGAACGCCATTGACCGGGAACAAATACCCCCCCCCCCGTTATCTCCGGAACCAATGATGTAAGAACGTCTCGTAACTTTGACGCGTAAGGCGACGTTCTAAAGCTCTCGTTGAGACGCACCTAAAGCATACTAGAAATGTTGGAATTGTGGTCAAACATCAGGTCAAGGTCGGATCAAATGTTAAAATAAAGACATATGAGTTTATAAACCAAACTTTCCATCCAGAGCCTTTGATTGCAACTATGATTACCCAAAGTGCTCTCAAAAGTATAATAAACATTTTGCATGAGCTAGGAGGAGATTTTTGGCAATGGTCAAGGTCAGGTCGCTAAAGGTCACTATCTGCCAACAAATGAAAGTCATGCGACTCATGTTTGATGTTCTGTTTTATACTACAGTTCGATGGTGATAGCCATTTTACCATCTAAACTCATGTAAGTGAAGTTAGTGTCAAGTTCAGGTCACATAAGGTCAAAATGTGAATTTAATCAATATTAACAAAGATGCATGTTTCTAGACCAATTTTGTTTCCAAAATACCGTGCAGACATTTATTTGTATTCATCTTTGCAAAGAAAGCAAAAAATTCATTTCAAAATATTTTTCTTGACTTCTGATTTTAGGCAGCAAAAAGGAATACAAATATAAATATTGTTTTGAAGTTTGTTTTGTGTACCTACTTATTTTCTATGTGTTTTTTATGCATATATTCCGGTTTTTCGAACATCTTTGAAAATATTTGTTTTATGATCTTTTATTTGGCTGAAATTTTTAGAGTCAAAGACACAAAATAAAAAAGACATATCTGATCTGTAGGCCTTGACATTTCCTATCTTTTTACGCTTTTGGTTTGCATTTTAGTCAATACGTGATATTTGTTTGGCCTGTTAAAGTTCAGTTGATTTAATCGTCAAGCTCGTGTGTAGTGATGTCACAAAATGAGGTATATCTCACAAATTTATAGACAAAATTTATTTATTTTGACACCAAATGTAAAACTGATGTGGCAGAAGGACGCGAAAGCTTCACGTTGATACTGTACTAGTGTTTCAGCTATCGTGAAAACTCGGCAGATGGGACAATATTTGGTCCCCGGTCAAGGGCGGGTTATTTTTTCTTGAGTTATTACTTGAAATTGACAGACAAGCCCAAATATATTGTATTTTTGTTTATAAATTTAGCCCGAACGTTTTGTATGGATGGATTTGCGAGGTCAGGACCTGCGCTAAGCAGAGCTTGTTGCGCAGGCCCTGACCCCACCATTCGATTACGCAATTCCTGTTAGTCGTCAGAATTTAGAAACGAAAGTTTTACGTGCCCGACATACCTGGATACGGTCCGCCCCGCTCACTGACGTCGCCTGGCCTTGAGTGCGACCGCTGCCACCGCAGCCATCAGGGTGGTAAAAAATCGACTATTGTTCTCCGACCAAATCGAAAGCTGGAAAAATGTTCTCCAGCAACACGTATGTTATATCGCCCTTAAAAAGCAACACAGT
>VOPJ01001681.1:0-10020 GCA_014673585.1 Semibalanus balanoides | reverse complement strand
AACTAGCAATATTTCCTCTTTCGTTTGGTGTATTTTTCTCACAACGTGCATATACTCCATTGCTCGGCCGATTTCGATGGGACGAACACCATTAGACTCGTCGTGACGAAATCTTCTTTTTGGATCCAGAAATTGTTTTTTTCTTCAAAAATGGGGGCCTGGGGGCATTTTTTTAAGGTCATTGCGGCCATGTGATTCGGCCGATTTTCATGCAAAAACGTTTTTGAGCTTGCTATGTCATGGTCTTCAATGTTTGAAAGGGACAAGTACAAAAATGAAAAATCATAGTCGTCTTCAGGGATGAAAAATGGGAGATTTTTTGAAAAATATGTGCTGTTCGTGAGTGTTTGGGACAATAGGAACGTTACATGTGGGCTTTGTTGCTGAATTTGTTAACCCTTTTAGTGGCAGGGGGTCTTTTTCGGTCACCCCTCAGGTTTTTCGTGGATATATCCGGAACCGTTGGGAGCAAGCCCATGCAACTTTCTGACTTGTCCTAAAATCGATTTCCGCATATGACAGTGAACAAACTGAGTTCTTATTCTTAACAGAGGCGGCTCCAGGACCAGATTTTGGTAGGCTTTTTCGGCGACATTTTGCAATAACAAGGAGATGCGTTCTTCATGGCTTCTTTCTAACTGCAACAAGTATGAAAGGGTTGCAAATATTTAGTTTGATTGAATCAAGTTCAAATTAGTTATTGCTATTTAAATACAATAATTATTGTACGGCATAGGCGGTTTCAGGGATTTAAAAAGGGGAGGTCTCCAGGAAGTATAAAACAATTTGCTGGCAGTCATTAGTGATTTATGGGAGATTGATACCTATGAAGATGCAAGATATGTAACTTCCTTTCCACTATTTGCATAATTTATGTCATAGACTTGCAGGGGCATGTTTAGGCACAGCAAAAGGGGTGACTAACATAATTATAATATGCCAGAGATTACGACCGAATATAAAATGTATTATAACTATATATGCACATATGTGGGAAGGGGAGGGTATGAAGTAATATTTGGGCAGTGGCGCGCTCAGGAATCGAAGTAAGGGGGATCATATTTATACAAGGGAACTAAGATGCTTTCGCCAACATTGACATAATATACGGCAGCTTTGGGTTGAAACACGCACCACAGAATACTCCACGAACGATTATAGGATAATGGGCGGCTCCAGGTAGGGTATAAAGTGGGGTAACAAATGTTGATTGAAGTCACAAGTGAAATGCAACTGTTGATTGAAGTTATATGTGAAATGCAACTGCTGACTGGTTAGTACAATAGAAGCTGAAAATACACCTATAAAAGCCAATGGTATAAAAGCTCCCCCTAATTTGGATCCTGGAAAAGCCCATGATAATTGATAAGGTAGAATATATAAACGGGACTATATGTGCTCAGTAGCTTATTTATATTGTATGGTAGCGGCTTGCCTTTGGTTAATAATTGCTTTTATTTGACCTCCCTTTTTCTTAACCTGACACCGCTTATGGACAAAATATGCTTAATAGGTATTTTTGCTGATGTTACAACAACAAACCATTTCTATCATTTCAAAACAAAACCATAGATATTGTTTCACTACGCATTTTTTATCCCCAATATTTAGTGGCCTGCAAACGCCTATGATTTTTGAACTTACAAAAAAGCCATCACATATCAATCTTCAATTCAATATCTATTGATCCCCATTGCTTGAGATAAAATCGGTCAAAAGACCTGGCAGCTGTGATGGATCAAAAATACCTCCAAATTTGTGTGCTTTTGTTCCCCTGTTACCTTATATTCAATGTTCTGAAATTTCATTTTTCAGAAACGCAGATCATATTGAGGGGAATCAAACGCAGTTTAATTTTTGAAAATCTGACTAGTAGATCTCGAGATCTCAAGGGGGCCGTTTTCGACCCACCCCCTGCCACTCATAGGGGTAGCCAGGAGCCTGACGCTAATAGGGTTAAATGTAATATATTGCGCATAGGTGGATTCAGATAAACAACGTTGGGGGGGGGGGGGCACCATGTGTGGAGTACCTTTTATCATATTTTCCTAATTTGATGTTGGGCCTTAATTGACGGAGGATATCTCCTCCCATTTTATGTATCTGAGTGCGCCTCTGCCAAAAATATGTATAATTAAATTATGTATGATGTATATAGCAGTGACATCGTTTCTGACGCTTTTATTCCACCGCAAACTACGAGGGAAGTAGGCGCCACACAACCGCATTCGTAACGACCTCTCCACAACATGAGCCTGTAGCCGCCTCTGCTTAGCATATTTTTTCAAAATTTTGACAGAACACGCGTCATTCATATTTAGCAAAAGTCTGAAAGTTTCAAGACGATAGACGTAACGGTTCAGAAGCGGCGTGCGAAAAGCTACCGGGGGGGGCAGAATCTGCCCCCCGTAGGGAAGTCAAAATTTGATCAATTGATCTGATGACCTTGAACTGAGGTCAAGGTTAAGCTATGTTTGCCCGTTTTTATTTCGTAAAAGTTTGCACTATTGTTTGTTTATTTAATTGGTAACTTGCATGCAAAACTTCACATGGCAAGTGCAACTCCTTGGTGGTCAACAGGAGCATATTTAATGGCGTTATTTGCCCAGCAGGTTTATGAATTACGGTTTTCTCCAAATGCAAGCTATATGGGCGTCATTTAAAAGCACCTGCCCTATATAGTGCACTTATTACAATAATTGTGTATGAAAAACAACAACAAATGTGTAACAATAAATACAAGCGATCCAAATAGTTCATAGGTAGTGTACAATATACATAACTCTAATCGTCCTCTAATGGACATCCGGTGCGGCGGGATATCGCACCACTTATCACAGCTGTGTTTTTACTGTGTAATTCATAATCCTGATCAGTAGCGATATTTGTATTGTGTTGGCCTGAGTTACTCTCAGTTCGTCACGCTTTCTGGGTCAGGGTTCATATCACCTTGTTCTCTGATTGTCACGCTTTCTGGGTCACATCATTGGCCGTCCTGGAGCGTAGCAAATATTGTCGGATCGGGTTTGTTTGTTCGTGTTCTACTTAACCCTCGCCTGCGGAGAGTTTTTAATCATCTTGTGTCCTCGATGTCGGTTCGGATCATGAGTCACATTATGTGCCCGTCCCGGCGCGCCGCAAAATATTTGTCGGATCGGGTAGGCGTGTTCGTGTTCCTAACCCCGCCCTACAGGAGCTTTATCACCTTCTCCTTATGGGGGGGGGGGTCCTAAAACGACCCCCTGTTAACCCTATTCCTTGCGGGTGGCTGGCAATGCGATAACGTACGGACGGGTCAGATTCTGCCCCCCCCCCCAGATATCTCAAGAAGCGCTTGGTCGATTTATATAGGACAAACGTCATTCGATGCGCCATCATTTTTTTTGGACCCTGACATTTATTTTATGTAAAAAATAGGGGGAAAGGGGGCAAAAATACAAAAAATGTGTTTTTTGAAAGGTCATTACAGCAATGTGGCTCGACCGATTTTCATGCGCAAAATGTTTTTGAGCTTCTAGTGCACTGGGATTTCATCTATCAAAAGGAAATGTACCAAATAAAAAAAAGTCATAGGCGTATTCAGAGGATGTAAAATGGGGGATTTTCTAATAACGAATATGCGCTGTTCGTGATTGTTTAGGACGATATGAAAATCACATGTGGTCTTGTTTGCTGTAATTTGTAAAATATAATATATTGCGCTTAGGCGGGTCCAGGTAAACATCATGGAGCATCATGTTCGTAACGCCTTTTATCATCTTACTAATTTGAAGTTTGATCTAATTTGACGGTGGCTATCGTCCCCTATTGTATGTACCTGAGTGCGCCTCTTCCCAAAAATATGTAAAATACAAGTATGTATGATGTATATTCAAGTTGCATCGTTTCTGACCCACTTATTGCACCGCAAATTACGAAGGAAGTATGCGCCGCACAACCGCATTTGCAACTGCCTCCCTAAAACATAGGCCTGGCACCGCCTTTGCTACGCCGATTTTTTCTGCAAATGTTTGACGTAAGACGCAGAACTCATAGTTAGGAAAAGTCACAAAGTTTCAAGACGCTAGCTCGAACGGTTTAGAAGCAGCAAGCGAAAAACTACCGGGGGGCAGAATCTGCCCCCGCAAGGAATATGGTGAACTTCCAAGCCAAGCAACATATAGCAACGCAGTAAGAACCAGCATGCTGCCTGTCATGTGAGAAATCTAACGGTATGCAATTTGTTGGTTTCAGGTCAACGGGTGACCTTCCAGGTCTAGTGAATGACTTCGACTCGACCACGTCCAGAATATCGATTTTGCTCTGTCAGAAGACCTCAAAATTATAAATTGGCAATTGTAAATAAAAAGGCATGTTTCTAGACAAGTTTTGCCTCAGAAATACAAAAAAAATGTTTATTTGTTTATATCTAATCAAAAAAGTAAAACAATTATAATTTGAAAAATGACGTCATAAGTTTCTTACACTTAGAGAGCCATCACTCCGTCAAACAAAAAAAAAAATGCTTTACAAATTGGTTTGAGCATCATTCGTGCTCATTTCTCTCACATATATTCCTTTTATATGTATTTTTATTATTATTTTGTACTCGGGTGTAAAACGACCCCTTCATGGGGGTCATTTTACCAGTAAGACGCCTTAAACGGCGAAGGACGAGCGAGTCCGAATAAATCCGCGTCAATTTATCACCCGCCCATCGGAGGTGTCGTTTTGTGCAAAGCATGCTTTTGAATTATTTTCGCTATGTGATTGGATTTATTTTCCTTGCAAATAGATCCGAACGAAAATCATACTTTGAACTAAATAGGTTTCTGCAGGTGTATTTTTATTTGGCACCTCGTCAAGACGCGTTTTAACACCTCGTCAGACGCGTCTCCCATGTGCAAACATTGGACCTGTGCAAACATGCCAGTGTGTGGTCTCCAGCCACACACCCAAATTTTAGCTTTATAGGTCCAGCCGTTTCTCGAGCAACAGCAGGATTATACTTTTCTGACACCCTGACGCGGCACGTGTCACGCGCGCGTGAGCGGACCCATCACATGATAAAAAAAAACATGTCAAGAATCATAATGTCATTGCATGGCTATCAGATGGCGAAAACCGCCTTCTGTCAATCGGAAGTGCGGGGTTCAAAAGACTAGAAGCTTCTGACCAAGAGCGTCGCGGTTGGCCGGCCGCCGCCCGCCCGCCGGGTCGGCCGCTTATATGTGAGAAAAATCCGATATTCAATGAGGACTCGCTCCGCGCTTCGCGCTCGCTCGTAATAACCTCCCGTAGAGCAAGGGTTAACCCGCGCCGGGCCGCGGGGGGCGTTTAGACGCCCCCTATGGTTTTTCCGGGATATCGGGAAAACAGCGGCGCGTAGCGCCGCCAAGTTTTCCATACCTGTTCATTTATCTTTTGCCCAGCCTTCTCTATTTTTATGACTTCAGGTCATGCCAGGTCAGGTCACCAGGCCGGGTCATGTGACCCCGCCTCCAAAAAAGTTTGTGGTTCTACCAAAGCCAGAGTTTTTTGTTGATCGGTTTCGTACTTACAGGATTTCATGAGAGCATCACTACCTATAGTTCGTAGATCTCGGATCTTTCATATCGGTGACCTAAGGTCAGGTCATTTTCCTGAACTCTCCATTATAAGTCAATGGGGAAATATAAAAATACCTTCCATTCCTAGGATACGCACGATATCTGCCCAATTCCTTCTTTATCATGTTATTATAGACCATTCTTGAAGACCGAGGTGAAGTCTTTGTTTTGGTATCCCTACAGGGTCAGCCGAGGTCATCCGAGGTCACCAACACCTTGTTGTCAATATCTCTCGATACAATTAAGATAGAAAATTGAAAACAGCACCAGTGTGTTCACCTCGTCAAGACGCGTCTCCCAATGTGCAACATGACCTTATTGGGTCACCACTTGACCTCGACCTGAAGTTAAATTTATAGGTTGTCCTAACCTGGTAACCATATACATGATTCGAAGCGTCTTGACGAGACAAACACGATGGTGTCTCAATCGTTTCCCTATCTCACTTACGTAAACAGTTATTTGTGAAAATATTTTTGGCAAAAATAGCCTTTTTGACTTTCGATGACCTCTGGACCCCAAACTATTGACCTAAGATGATATTTAATGACATACATGCTTTTGGAAATTTAAATAGCTATCTAATAATTCTTTACTTGTTTGCTCCTAGCTATTATAGTTTCCGAGATAATTGGGGTTATCTCGAGCTAAGTCCTAAATCTGGAAAATTTGACCTTTGATGACCTCTGGTGACCCTAATATTGACCTGATAAAATTTGTCACTGAAATAGTTGCGAAATCGCTTTTGACGAGCTCTCGAATGGTGTTTTTGGTTTATGTCTAGGTCCCATGGGAGCCGAGTTAGAAGGGGGGCGTCGAAACGCCCCCCCCCGGGCCGAGCACCGGCCCAGCGCGGGTTAAAGGAAAATAATGACCTTTGTATTTTTTGCACAATTTTCTGAGGCTTCGTCTTAGTATCAAATGATATTATCTTAACCCTCGCCCGTGTAGGACGAAATCACTGCGTGACCTGTAGACGGGGGGGGGGGGTACGCCCCCTTGACGTTTGGCCCCTAATTGAGCTAGAGCTTTGATTAAAAAACGAGCGTATTGCTTGTGATGAGAGGAATTAATTGACATCTGATTTTAAGGTCCTGGGTCACTAGGTGACTCTAAGGTCATGCTAAAGCCAAAATATCAAATCTTAAATGTGTAAGAAAATGAGAACTTATCAAGCGAAACTCGTAAAAAACACCTTAGAATGCTAAATAGACGCCTAATTTGAAATCAGCACAACAAATAATATATATAAACTGCAAAATTAAAGAAGTCATGTCAAGTCATCTGAGGTCAGTGACCTCGGCTGACCATTGGCAGCGCATGACCTCAGTGGAACATATAATCATGTAAAATGGATCCCATAATTGAAATCAGCGTCACAAACTGCATTAGAAACGGACAGAAGGCGAAAAAAGACATTTGAGGTCAGTGACCTCCGTTGACCTCTGAAAAGGTCAATTGAGATCGCAATCTCTGCAGAAGCCACAGCTGTCACCTAAAAACACCTTTGCATATATTCATACTAAACCACAAACACTCGGGAACTGCACATGTTTCAAGGATCGTTACTACGGGACGCCAGTTTCGCCAAACATGACCTTGAGAAACAGGTCAAAGGTCACGGGGCATACAGGTTAGAAGTTATAAATTGTCAAAGTATATGTAAAGTTGATGCAAAGTAAGATACTGGAAGTTTCATCGCGATCGGTTGATACTTACGCAAGTTATTCCGGAAAAACCGAGGGGGTTTTTCCCTTACCGAGGGGGTTAACCCTCTACACTGGCGAGGGTTAACCCTCGCCCTGGTGGGGTCATTTTGACCCCCTCTGAGGTTTTTCTGAAATAGCGGGAAAACGGCGGCGCGCAGCGCCGCCAAATTTTGTACAGCTGTTCGTACATCAATTGCCCCATTTTGGTCAAAAATTTGTATTCAAGTCATCTCAGGTCAGGTCACCAGATCACGTCAAGTAAATTTGCTTTCCAAAATGTTTGAGATCGTGCCAAAGCAACATTCTTTTTTAGAAAGATTTGAAGCTTGCAGGATTTCACAAGCTAGTAAGTGGGTACCTACCGTTGTTTTGTCTCAGATTTTTCGCATCGGTGACCGGGACCCAAAGTCAAATCAATTTCCTGACCTCCTCTCCCATTATAAGTGAACGGGAAAATAAACATATGCTTCATATTCAGAAAATATGCATTAGTTTAGGCTGATTCTGTCAGAATCATGTTATTTTTACACATTCTGGATGACCAAGGTGCAATTGTTGCTCAATGGGCGGCATGTGACCTTAGTTGTCGGCCCGCCCTTAAACCCCCATCATCATCAAATGTTGCTCAGTTATCTCTACAAGGTCATTTGAGGTCATCAGCAATGATTTGCTAATGCATCTTGATAGAATGAAGATAGAGACAAGCGGATGACACCACGTGTTCGTCTCTTCTGGCTGCGTCGTCCCATATGCAGCATGACTTACCTGGGTCACCAAATGACCTTGACCTGAGGTCAAATTGTGGGCAGTGATGGGCAAATCTTTTTAAGCTTAACACAAAGTTTTGAAAGTGGAGGGCCACCGCGGAACCGTCACCGCCGCTGAGATCTGTCCCGTGGAGTGAAATGTTGTACTGATGTTTTGGTGGTTACGTGGTATACGTCTGAAGTTTATGCTTAGAGTGTGGGATAATCTGTCGAACATGCTCTGTCGTTGAATTTCATTATACGAGTATGGACAAGTAAAAATAAAGTGGCTGAGTTTTCGTTATGGTATCAGCATCGGCATTCTGGTGAGTCTGCTTTTTGAATTGTGAACGAATGGAATTTAGCTGGGACATGCCCATTCTGAGCCGGGCGTGGAGGATATTTCCCTTTTTGAGCCTGCAGCATAGTAGCTAGGCGGATCAGGTGCCCGCAGCTGCTGGCAAATCTGGTTTTTGAAGGTTGTATGCGTGAGTTGTTGCGTGTCCTGTGTTAATTCGTTCCATTGTTCAATTTCTGTAGGAAAAAATGACCTCATGTAGGTATGATGATGTGTGACGGGGGGTTATAGTGTGTCTATTTGCCTTTCTGAGGTGTTTTGTGCAAAGTTGGAAAACTTCGTGAACGCGCAAACGACCGTACGCGACAGAAGATGGTTATTTGTCGGCAAAATGCGACAGATTCTGCATTTTTTTCGGAAACCATACTTCCGAAAAGTTTTGTTTTCTAGCGAACTGCAAAAACGTATTACTGTGAGCCTGCGTTGACGTTATTTCACTGCACTATTATTCTGCAGTATTAAGTGGCGAATTGCGTGAAGAAAAAAAAGGCCAACGCGCGAACGAAATACATTGGTAGGCCCATAAGCCGTTTGCGGTTCGTTCGCTGTCGCCTGTCGCACTGTCACACGCGACATAATATTTATCCAACCTTGATTCTAAGGTCCCAAATACCCTGAAAAATGATAATCTTCTGGATTTGGTTGAATGTGACAGTTACGCCTTAGGTGATTTTCGTTTGCGACAGCTTCAGCGATTTTTTCACCTCTGTCTGTGTGTGTCTTGTGCTCGGGTGTTTGGGATGATGTCTGTGATGTAGTGTGGGAGATGATATGCAGCGTTGAGTTTGTGGTAAAGTGTCAGTCTGTGTATTCGTCGCCTTGTTGTCAGCTTATCCCACCCTAGTTCTGATAATAGTTTGTCAGTAGATTTCCTGAAAACGCCTGACACGTATCAGGGTCAGAGGGGAGGGGGGGGGGGGGCTGGGAGGCGGGAGACTCCTGGGAAGTTGACACATGTGGTCGGTCGGTAAGTTGCAAATGTTACGATACTTTCTATCTTGGTCACGTTTTGTATCTCTATTGTTTTAAACACGACGCTGGCGTTTTTTTCTTTTTTACTTTCAAAATTGCTGAACCGGAGCCTCACGTCAGCCATGTTCAATATCTTCTCATTATGACTGCATATACCTATAATTATATTTGACGTTCATTATTATAATTATTCGTTCGGTCCCACACACCATGCCCTGCTTCTTCTGCCGGGCGGATCCAGCCGCTCGGTTTGGGGGGCATCTTTTTTTGGCAAAAAGGGTACCTCTTTTTTTTCTCCGCGGATTTGGGCTTCTCATCTTATTTAGCATTCCAGATTTAACAAAAAAAAATAGAAAAATAGAAAAAAAACATTTTCTTCGAAAAAAAACTTTTTTGGAAAAAAAGTTTAAAAAATCGGGGAAAAAATCACATTAAAACACACAACACCACTTTCCGTAGCATATACACACGTAAATAGGTAATAGTCACGTTTATTTCATACTAACTCGCAGGGGCGTCACCGATAATTCTCAAGGGGGTCGGATGACCGCTGAAATGACGAAAAAATGTATATCCATTTTGTTTGCGTGTATTAAAGCCTTTGCAGCATTTTTAATCTGGATTTCCATGTTATAATACGAATTTGG
>VOPJ01001680.1:0-10014 GCA_014673585.1 Semibalanus balanoides | reverse complement strand
GATAATCACAAGGGTGTCCAATGTAATCAGCTTTGGAACCTATCATTCAGCCTGAGACATTGTGATGACCTGGCTTGGGATACATACTCAATGAAAAAACTATGTTTATATTTCTTTGAAAACAACTCAAAACGATGAGGTATAACAGAAAGCTTCAATTACCACTCCAGTTTGCTCGATTGGCTCCATCCCAGCCGAATCTTCCCGCTTATGGACCCAATCCAGGGCTCGGGCCTATCACGTTATCCTGCTTGTCATGTCGCTAGCGCCTTGCCTCCCATGTGGTGGCCTGCGCGAGCCGTGTGGTGCCGTGTTGAGCCGCCGTCAGCTCGTTTCACGCCGGCTCGCTCGTGCTTTAATGCCGCTGCCGACCGCGACTCGCTCGTGCTTTAATGCCGCCGCCGACCGCGACTCGCTCGTGCTTTAATGCCGCCGTCGACCGCGACTCGGCGAGTGGCCGGGTTGTTTTCTGTCGGGGCGTCATTCCGCGGAGGAAAAAGGCATCATTTCGTGGCCTCAAGCCTGCTGGGTTTATAATTATTGAAGCTACCGGACGACTGAAGCCGCCCTTCCGAAGCTTGTTATCCTGCGAAGATAAATCAGTAGTTTATGCGTCTTGTTAGGAGCATAGCGTCGGCCCTTGATTAATTAAGTACGCCGCAGTGTTGAACGCAGTGGTTTTCGACCGGGGCTCGCAAATGTCTGTGAACGCTATAAAAGCGATTTAACGTTATAAATAGTGATACATATGATCCGATGATTTACATTTCCTGCAGCAGAGGGTTCTACAATACAGAGGGATCCAAATTCCAAGCCTCAAGACACAATCTATCTTAAACCCAGCCTGAAAAAATGCACAAATGCTGTAGCGATGGACGCTTATACCTCTCGTGATCAGCTCACGTTCCGCTAGTTGTCCATTGTTTATCTCGTTTGTCTTTATACTGGTACAGAGACAAAGTTCTTATCGATTATTTTCAACATTCTTAGGTTTGTTATTATCGGCATCAAGCGTATGATTAGTGATTATCCCCTTTTGACGACCAGAATGAGTCATATGGGCGCAAATTAATCCAAATGTGTCGGCGCGCACTTCAACACTAATAAACAAACAAACCAGAATGACTCATCATTATCCGCTCCCCTATCGCGCAGACCGCAATTATCGGCTTCAAGCTATGCGGTACAGCGTGCCCTTAGGCGTTTACTACTAATGCCATCTAGGGAGAGAAATATAAGTATAAGTAGACACCATTGCCGTCCTCGTGGCCGACAGAATCAGTTTACTGGCTGATGACTAGAGGTGGCAAAAGTCGATATTTTTAGACCCAGATCCGACCCGGTCTCAAAAGCTGATAAATGGACCCAGTTATACCCGGTGCGAGGCATGTTTTGACCCAGTGGACCCAACTAGCACAATTTCGTCTCGCAGCTAATATTGACAAATCTACACTCTACAGCTAGTGCAAGTAAACTAACTCTTGTAGTTGCAGATACTTACACTTCAGATTGGCCAACAGCACAAAGAAACCTGTGTATTAGCTCCTACTTGCGTGAAACCAGCATGAAACATAAGTTGGACCCCAGTCTGTACCCGGGTATTCATTTTGGCGGCGCCGGGACCCAGTCTGGAACCAACTGGGTCCAGACTGGGTCTAGAGACCGGGTCCTCGGGTCCACGTTTTGCCACCTCTACTGATGACCCGTCTATGCCATGGCCCTGATCGCTCTGTCAAAAGCGCAAGCGCAAGCTTTCATAGAGCCCATGACCCTGCTCGACGTGCCGCAAGCGCAAACGCAAGCTTCCGTAGAGCCTATGCTTAAGAAAACTGATGGGCGATGGCAGGGACGTGCTACCATTGGTGCTATGGGGCGCTTGCGCTTTTGACACAGCGATCAGGGCTATGGTAGCACGGCCCTGCCATCAGTTTTCTTAAGCATAGGCTCTATGGATTTCTCTATGGATGCTCTAGCAATTCTAGGACCCGGACACAATAAGCTGGGCTTATCATTGTTCTCTGCACCCAATACCTCTCACGCAAACTATTCGACTAAAATGTATACAAATATGCTATGTTATTGGCTGTTCCGTTTCCAAAAGGCTCTGCCGCTGCAACATCAACACGTGGTGACACTTTATCGCGGCATTCAATTAAATGTCCGCCCTGTAGCTTGGTGGGAGAGCGCTGGTCTTCTGACCTATCTCAGTGGTGGCAGCCTGGGTTCGAGTCGCTTCGGCGCTCGCTATTTTCTCCAGACTGGGATGGCCTGCGGCCGGTGGCAGCGGTCGCACTCAAGGCCAGGTGTTGGTTGACGTCAGCCGAGCGGTGGCGGACCGTGTCCAGTATGGTCGTGGCACGTTACCACTTTTCGTCACTAAATTCTGCCGGCCAACAGGAATTTGCGCATCGGGTGGTGAGGTCAGGGACCAGCGCAACAAGCTCCGCTTAGCGCGGGTCCTGACCTCGGAAAGCCATCCATACAAAGCATTCTGATTAAATTTATTTAAAAAAGAGATCATAAGCTTCATGAAGGAGTCACTAAAACGATAGTTACCCGCAATGGACCTTCAATATTAAGTTGCTATATAAGTGGCTTTCGCTGCCTCATTTCAAGTGCTAGCCAGTCGCAAATGAAGTAGTTTGTCAACAGTTTATTTGTATCGCTGCGACTGTTAAGTGTGGAGGCGACAGAAAGTTGAGTGTTAAGTGTACGCAAAGTTGCCTCGTTGTCGCTACCCGAGCATTATCTTTCTTGTAGAGTTTGATTTTCCATTGGGTCTGCAGTGCAGGAATATTTGTATCTTTGCACTCCTCTGAGAGATGCAAAGATAAAAATGTTTAGTGCATGGCCGAAGACTGTTTTACCATTGACCATGTGCTTAACTGTAGCGGTGTATTAACTGGAGTGTTAACATCCCCAAAGTGATTATAACACTGCTACAGCCTCGGTAAATGACCCTTGCATTTGAAACTCTCGGAAAAATATGTACTTTTGTTTCTAAAACAGTCAGTCTCGCCATGCACAAATCGTTTTATGCACTCGTGGCATTAAAGATTCAGTTTTATGAACTCGCCTTCGGCTCGTTCATAAACTGAATCATTAATGCCACTCATGCATAAAACTATAGTAATGCTCGTTCAACGATAAAGTGAAATAATTTGTTATATTTGCATCCCTCTGAGATAAGGTCACGCGAGTTTCGACGAAAAATCAAGTACTGAGCTGAACTTGACTGAATCAAACTCTACCTTGAAAGAAATCGAATTCTTCATGTTTCCCTCGTGGAAGATAGGAAATCTTTTCTGCGCGTGTTCCTGACAAAACCTCGCTCCTTCGTCGCTCGGTTTCTCAGTCACACGCTTGGAAAAGATATCCTTATCTTCCACTCGGAGCCATGAAGAATACTTTATATCTTGCTGGTAGAGGCTTATTTTCCATTGGGTCTGCAGTGCAATAATATTTGTATCTTTGCACTCCGCTGAGATGCAAAGATGAAGAGGTTGAATGCTCGTGCCTGCCTCGTTCAACGATAAAGTGAAATAGTGTGTTATCTTTGCATCCCCCTGAGATGTCGATAAGGTCACGTGAGTTTCGAAAACAAGCACTGAACTGGACTGGACTGAATCAAGCTCTACTCATCTTATCTTCTTATATTCTATTCTTATCTTCTACTCGGAGCCATGAAGATTAAAGAATCCTCTATGTCCTGGAATGCCTCGCATGGCAGCAACAGACCATAATCCGAGGAACCTCGTCTACCAGACTGCACTCATCTGTAAGAACAAACCGGTTGCAACAAGTCGACTCTGCCCTGGACAGCTCTGCCCAGGGGGGTGTCGTCCCTATCTCCGTAATGTGTCCACTAATACTTATGACGTCACCCTTGTAGTCAATTCTGGCGCATGTCGCTTACAGTCGGTTTAAACAGTTTTTCGCAAATAACTGTTTAGCAAATAAAGATACAATAAATATTTTGATGTCATCGTGTTTGTTTTCTCAGGACACTTCGATTAATATCAATTTTACGTGGTTTAGGTCAAATTCAAAAGTTTGAAAGTTGTCAACCAGCACGGCGCGAGATATGGGTATGGAGCAGATTCAGCACAGCTGAACTTTGGTGATCTTTAGTTTCCTCAATATTGACCTGAGCCTAAAATGATCAAATCATTTAAATTTGCCTTGTTATGAGCTTTCCTGCGCTGTCTCTGATTTTTATGTAACTTTTAAAATTTACTAGCTAGACTCTCTCAAAATAGCATTAGCTACAATTGGCGGATAGCCGATGGATACACGTGACGTCACGCTTCTGACGTCATGATCACGTAAAATCACCGGATGACTCTACCTACCAGATATACGCCTTGGCTCTGGCCGACTCAGAAGAGCCTGGTAGCTCCTGCAGTTCTTTAGTCGTGCGAAACACTCGCGAATAACATGAGCTGCATACTACAGCCTTGCAGCGCCCCCGTCCTTCCGACACCAGACCCACACCTCGTCGCTATCGATCCGACACGCATAAACGTCGACATAGATCGCCCGTTATGACACTGGGGACCCGTGGTCACAGAACGCGCCAAGTTTGCAGGCCCAATGGCCTCGCTCGTGCAGCAGTCGACATGGCTTGTGCGATGGAGTGTAGTCGGCTGGCAGGCTGCTCGACGCTGGCGATACGAGTCTGTGCAGTTCGCTGCGTTCAAACTCAGGCCACTGTATAGGCCGAACTTGGGCCGAACCTAAGTTTTCAGCGCTGGCCGGAACTAAACCATGCCATGGCCAGTGCTGGATTTTCAGCTTCAAGACGTCCCGGAGAGTACATATCCATAGGTGGAGAGTAAAATCGCATTGTGAGAAAAATTAGCGTTTTAATTTTTTAAGACAATTTTTTTTAAAGAAATCATGATTTGTAATAGACATTCAATTTTTGTGAGGAAAATGTTATATTTTAACTACATCGCTGGTAACACCAAGTGAAAAGAAAAGAAATTTAAGAAAACAAAATGAAAAACACAATTATTTTGACCCAAAAAGTCCAGAAAATGACAAAAATGCCCATGCTGGTCATGGCGCCTTCATGTGTTGCCCATATTACCATCTGCCATTGTCACCCACTCTCTCGTGTACCCCTCTCATACGTTATTTCGGTCGTTCTGCCCCAGCTGAGAGCATAGCTGTTCCCTTCCACTGCTCACCTGAAGTGAGGCAGCGTCCTGTCGGGTGTCTTCTCACATACGGCCACATCTCTCTCACCGGCACCAATTGAACACACCGCTCGCTTACTCTATTTATTCACTTACACCAGAAAGTTCTTACATTCTCTAAAACGACTGCATACTGGGGTCCGGGATTGACTGATGGGGCAGGACGAGCTCGCCATGCTGGCCAGTCGAGCGCGCGAGTGCCTTCTCTCACTTTGTGCTCGCTCTCTCTCTCTCTTGCTCTCTCTTTCTCTCTCCGGTTTCACGTTTCTCTCACATACTACGCTCTACCGACAATAATAAATAGATTAAATAATGACTGGCTGCGAGGCGCGACCAACTCAGAGGACTAAGCGCCGAGACGGCCGCGCTCGCGCGGTTGACTAGGAGGTTGAATGACTCGCGATGGCAGCACATGAGCGCCTCACAACAAACAAAACCAGCGTAGAAAACAACCTGGCATCTGGAATGCGCGCAACGGAATGTTGGAGTGACTAGACGATTTGTTGGCCTTGGCCGGCGCGCGGCCGGTCAGGTCAGCTCAGGTGGGCGGCCCGGCGCGCGGCCGGGCCGTGCAATCGCGGCGCGTCAGTGGATCCGTGATATGTGGGACATGCGACGGCTATTGCACCAACATCTAGATACCTAGGCGCCGTCTGCCATTGGCCAGCCCACGCGCGTCACGTCAGGGGGTAGGAGGGGGGCATAGCAGCCCCGGGTCGGCCGGGTGCGTCCTGCGCGCCACGCGCCGCTATGTCGCGCTCGGTCGCGCCCCGTAAGTAGAGGCAGGCGCGCCGGCCGGTCCCGGCCCAACCCCTGTGTCACATCCACGGCCCCGTGCGGTGACCGGTCACCGATCGTGTACAAAAACCACGGACAGTATACAAATGGTGACGGCGGAGGCACCGGCGCTCTACGGGTGCGACGACAACAAATCAAAGGCGATGCAAAGACAACAACCTGGGGGTATGTACAGTGCGCTCAGGTGACCGATCCATGCATAAAATGAATGTGTCTATGTACACTCGATCAGGCCGCATTGCGCGCCTCCTTGCATCTATATAGAAATATCTTCCGTCGCGGTGCCGAACCTCCTAAAAATACCTACGGAATGTGTTGAGATCAGAATGGAAACACGCACACACAACGCGCCGTCGCACGAGAGTTTGCCGCGAGCGCGGCGGCGCGAGGAGGCGCCGGGCCCGGCGATCGCGGCGGCGCGGCACGCGCACGCCAACACGCGTATTGCTATGGATCACTATGGCCCGTCTTCTGCTTTTGACTAGCATGGTTGTCTTCTACCGTTCATGACTAGCATCACCGTGAGGGAGCCCGAGTTCGGTTGACTAGAAGCGTCGGTCGGTTGCGCCGGACTAGATGCGTGGCGCACCCTGGCGTCGGACGCCGGATGCCGCGCGGTGGGTGCGTCGGGCTGCCTTGCAGCGCCGGCCTCGTCGCGTTGCACCCGCCGCGCACTCAGTTGTCATCAGAGCCGACGTAGAGGCGTATGACGCCTCCAGCGCCCTCAGAGTCCTCATGTCACAAGTCACCCGTTAGCGAGTCGAGCGCGTGCTGCAGCGGCGCGGTCGTCACGGCTGCCGTCAGGAGCTGACTCTGGAGCAGGCCGCCGCCGCCGCCGCCGCCCGGCTTGTCATCTTCCTTCCATTTGTCTTGTGAGCGGCGGCGCGCGTTCATGAAGAAGTTACCGACAGTGGTGGGTTCGAGGCCGAGCTGACGCGCGATGGTCACCTGCATCTCCTTCGAGGGGCGCTTCGTCTCCTGAGGAGAAGAGAGAAAGACGGGTCAGAACTCAGAAGGGTTCAAACTTGGAGACGGTCAGGGGCGCCTAGTCTCCTGATGGGGGCAGAGACGGGGTCAAAACGGCGACAACGGAGGGTGTAGTCCATTGACAAACACGAACAGTTAGCTAGATGAATTATCAAATTGGTTGGGTTAGGGGTCTGGCTTAGGTGGTACAATAACAAGCATTAAAAAGAATCTTCACTTTTCTAAGAGTTGTCAAAGATGCACCCGTTGTAGTCATAAGTATAAAGTAAGCGCTGCTACGATAGTGATCTTTGTTTCTTGAAAAGTAACTGAACTTTATCCAATTAGCTGTTTTAATTTGAGACATTGACGTCATTATTGAGCTATATAGAGCTATAGAAAATGGGCACAATATTTGAAGACAATTCTGGCGCTTTGAATACAAGCAAGACTTTTGTACCGTACTCGTAGCAGGTAATCCAGCCAAGGTTCAAGAAATACAAGTCGCTTTTCTCACAGGGCCAACAATCTTAAGCCGCTGTCAGCCATTCAGCGGCGGCACTAGCCTAGACGCATTTGGTAAATTATAAATTCGATTGCTTAAAAACGGTAAAGCTTTGGGATTTGTAATGTAATTTAGACTTTTTGACCGTATGCAACCTGACCTTTTTATAAATTTAGTCCGTACGTTTTGAACGGACGGATTTTTAGGTCAGGACTTGGCTAAGCAGAGCTTGTTGCGCATGACCTGACCCCTGCCGTCCGATCGGGGAATTCCGGGTAGCCTGCATAATTTATAGGCGAAAGTTTTACGAGCCCAACATATCTGGACATAGTCTGCCCCGCCCTCTGACGTCACCTGACCTTGATTGCGGTCGCTGCCACCGGCCGCAGGCCATCCCATCCGGGAGCAAATAGCAAGCGCTAAAGCGACTCCAACCCGGCCTGCCACACTGGTCGAGGTCAAAAGTCCAGCGCTCTCCCGACTGACCTACACTGAGTACCTTGAACTAAGCATGACACTGACTTCACTTAAAGGAAATAGTTCACCTTCAACATGAGTTTGAACTGAGATAGCAGATTTGTAGTCCGTGTTGAAAAAACCCTAACTGCAAGTTTTCTGGGCTGAAAGGGCTCTTCAGCCGAATATATCTGACTTTTTGTCGAAGGAATGTGGGCCATAAATAAATAATGTCAAGAATGTGGGCCTTCTACTACACCTGGCAGAGGCTATACAGTAATCTTACGCGACTACTTTCGAATATATGATTGGCTGAGCCACGTTGGACGTTGCGGAGAGTACGCATATAGTTTTGATAAAATTAATAATGTTCGTCCTTCTGTCCTGAAGTCGGGCGCGATGTATGGCCTTAATTTTGACATTATGAAAAAAGTTGTATTTCAAAATATAGTCAAACCGAGTTTGAAGAAAAAAAATCAAGGTGAACTATTCACTTTAAATTAAGTCAGGCGGTAAAATTACTATCACTATCGAACAGGGGCGTCGCGCACGAACCAAGAGTTGGAGGAGACGTATGCATTCTGGGGTCGATTCTTACTATGCAACGCCCATAGGCGTAATGTTAAAATCCGAAAACTAACTGTAGAGGGACGTGGCCCTGATTGGCATGGCTGGGGAATGCTCCCCCCCCCTCCGCTTTCGACGTCCATGCTATCGAATTATACGTGTAAGATAACCCATAAAACGTACGACGCATGATTTTCGTAAATATATTGCGCATAGCAACCTTTTGTGATGTTACCTCGACCTTGACATTTCCAAGAAATCTCACTTTAGCTCATGGAGGATGTATGTTATATCTTTGAGAGTACTTTGCGTGATCATGGTCGTAATGAAAGGTTTTGGATGGAAAGTATTGCTCATACATTCAAATACCTGGATTTTAACCGGATCGTGAACTTACGTGACCTCAATTTGAAACTTTTGAGTATGCTTTAGATGCGTTTCATCAAGAGCTTTTGAGCTTTACCTTGCGCATCTTGCTGCGATTATTGGTTCGGAAGATATCCAGGGGGCGTTTCTCCTTGTTTCACCCCCCCCCTTTCCCCTAGTCAGTGGCGTTCAGCTGAGACCCCAGTCGATGACGGGTTAAGGTCGGGTCGTAAGCATACCTATTTTGTCTCTACAACTCCGTGAGCTTTAATGTTTTTGTGCTACCCATGATTGCTTGAACGGCTGAGAAATGCCTGCCTCACAATTAAACCCCATCATTATCCTTAGCGCTCGCTGTGACGCTGTGTGAGTGTGGTGTTACGACCTTCCTATATCACAAACAGTGAGAAGCAGTCACACAGCGACTGTCATCTGAACTGCCTCCGCCACTGTCAGTCAGCGAGAGAGAGAGAGAGAGAGAGAGAGAGAGAGAGAGAGAGAGAGAGAGAGAGAGAGAGAGAGAGAGAGAGAGAGAGAGAGAGAACAGCACATGATAACACTCTGACATAAAATGCCTGACGTCAGCACCGTGATGCACTGGCGATGGTGGAGTGCCGTGAGTGACCATCCGTAGTGTTCAACGTTTCAAGAACCAGCTCCCAGATTCGTTTCCTCTGTCGTCAAGTGCTTAAGCCGTCCTATTATGAAGAAGTTTTCGGTTAGAGCTGGTTGAGGTGGGGCTGTTTTGCCACGATCCGTTGATGTCACAGCCATGTGTTGAGGGGCTCGAGGAAAATACTAGAGAACCCAAAGAATACGGGTTATATCATGCTCACTAGCTGAGTATGTCTAAGTCAGTAATTTTCAAATTGGTAGTTAGTACTCCACTTTTGGTAATTGAGC
Organism: Semibalanus balanoides; assembly: GCA_014673585.1. NCBI lineage: Eukaryota > Metazoa > Arthropoda > Thecostraca > Balanomorpha > Balanidae > Semibalanus > Semibalanus balanoides. Next base: position 252 of record VOPJ01001680.1, on the reverse strand, counting down.
CTTCGAACTGGGTTAATGGTGATTAAGCAGCTAAGTGAGGAGTTATGGCTGATTTGTCAGATGATGGCGCACAATGCATGTATAACTATCCCAGTTTCTGTTTCGCTGTCAACTAGAGGCCTTCATGGTGCAGCTATCCCCATGGACGGCCGAACCCCACGGCTAATGGGGTGGGTCGGACTAGAATATCTCTAGATCATGGCTATGGCTACGGCTGTGGCCGCACAGTCTACATGGGGATTTGTATTTATG